>JAHRHZ010000034.1:8997499-9017077 GCA_024137785.1 Ginglymostoma cirratum | reverse complement strand
CTCCTATGATGCTGCTTGGCCTGCTGTGTTCATCCAGCCCCACAGCTAGTCAAGGACAATGGACAAGCTTTTGAAGCCAGAGCCCTATCAAAAGCCTCATGGCTTGAAAGCAGAATGCAATAATTCATACTCCTTTAATTGGCCTTAACTGATTGGCTACATGCTACATCATATGGGCAATTAGCCCACTCCACTCACTGCAAAACACCAGGCCTCTGTGAAAATGGTCCAGTGATGAGGTTGGATGGAGACAGAAGTGGGGAATTGTCAGACTGGCCAGCACCCTTATCTTTAGTACCACTTGCTAGTCATTAAAATCCAACTGTCCACCCTTATCTTTAGTACCACTTGCTAGTCATTAAAATCCAACAGTCCATAACTACTGCCTGTAAGACCATTACAGAAAATTGGAATCACTTAATTTGAGTCCATTTTACCATAGCCTAATCAGACAATAGGGATGCTCCCCTGTTAGAGAGAGATGACCTGTGGTGGTTTATCCTGATGGTCACTACACCTCAGTGGAAAGGGTGAGTAAGAGAGTCCTTCATGGTAACCTCAGTTGGTGTAGGAAATAAATTCAAACTGTTGGTGTCACTCTACTTTGCAAACCTGCCAGCTGATCTAACTGACCCTCATTCATTTCAGTATGTCAATGTGCCTTTATAAAAGGACTTGAGTGATGTTTCCCCCTCTCATAGCAAGAATAGGGATAATTTTAGATTGAATCCATTTATTCATTCTCTGGTTCTTATTACCCTTAATGTAATCACCCTGGAAAATAACTTTCAAAATTATGCAATATCTCTTCCTTAGCTGGATTGTTAATAAGCTTTGCAAGAAACATTTTTTTCTTAGTTCCATAAAATCAAACGTCCGAAAAAGAACATGTAACTCTTCGTATCTGTCCAGTCACATTGAACTAGCTATCCAATTAACCTTACTCCCCTGCTTTATCTCTATAGCTTTGCAAATATTTATTTTTAAAATATGTATCAGATCCACTCACAAAAGTCATCAGCTAATCTGTTCCCACGACCCTCTTAGACAGTGCATTTTAGTTCGCAAACACTCCCTGAATAAAAAATATTTTTTCACCTCTTCTCTGGTTATCTTTAATGTGATGCACACAATTCAGTTACAATATCCCCCTGATTAGGCCATTTGAAATTAGACCATGAGACTTTTTAGGTGTACAAATAATTGCTTGATTGAATGGAACTAAAGGAATAGAGCTATGCTGTTTAAAGAGACACAAAATCAAAAAAAATCACAAAGTTCTGCACTCACCAGAAATTTTAAGAAAGCAAACTTGAAAAAGGAACACCAATCTGTATAGCAGAAGGAGAGGGTGCTGATTGGTTGGACCCTGCTTGGCATAGAGGTGTAGCAGGAACTTTAATCTTAGTTGGCTGGTATACTGTCATTAGTCAGGGTGTTGCCATGGGTAATGCAGCAATGATTGTCATTTTCCACACCCCTCTTCTCAATGAAAATGGTATAATAAATGGACAAATTCTTTTACCCTACATAGAACAGGGTCTAGTTTGTGAATAGATGTAGCTTTTAGAATGCAGATATGCAATAAACTACAAGACTGACTGATTATCTTAAATTGGTTTCTGCTGTAATTCTTAGCACAGGCAGGATAATTTAGTAAAGGTTGTCCAATACCAAAAGCACATTCAGTGTTTTATATGATGTTCTGAGGTTTGCAAACACATGAAGTTATTCAAACACATGAGGCAAAAGGAACAAATCCATACATTGTACCATTTTCATTGAGATCGGGAGCACGGTAGTTTTCCAGATGATTATAATGGACAATTTGTTGGGTTCAGTGCAGACTGCACATTTTGGAAAGTTGTGCAATTGTCTATCAAGGAAACAGCATCCATTGAAATTTTGTCAATAAATGCACAATAGTATTGATGCATTAAAGGGAAATCTAGATAGACACATGAAGAAGCAGAAGAAGAGGATAAAATAAAGAACGGTGGAAGGAAGCTCATGTGGAGGACAAACATCAGGTCAACTTATTGAGTTTGTTTCTGTAGCTTTATTTTTAGTTTTGATACCCTTGCAACACAAGGACAATGCTTCTTGTGAAGTGATTATGCAACTTAGGTATTCTTCCACCTCCCCTTCTCCAACAGATGGCTATAGTTCCAAATTGCTTGGAAAATTTAAAAGTAGTGTAACTCTTGATACTGGTATTGCTACAATAGACACATACCAACACATATTTTACATAATCCCCACGATTAGCTGAAAGGTCTTCATTTGAACTATTTAGTAGCTCCAATTGTCTAGGTCTCTGAACTATAACAAGTGCACAAAATTTATGTACGCTGTCATCATAATTTATTACTACCATAAATTTTAAAAAAGTCCTGGTCAAATTTGAACTCAGTATTTCATCGGTGTTTGAAAGGAGGCATAAATTTACCCACCCAAACCAGTTCAATGTCTCATACAGATGGAAAATGAAAAGCTTAAATCCTGACTTGAAGTACTTCTAAGGAAGCTGTTACACACTTTATGATTCAATCCCGCACCGTCGGAGATTAAACATTGAAAAGTTAAACAGATTCCCTTTCGGCCTTTTTAGATAGTCATGGAAGATTATACATGTTGTTAAAAAGAAAAATTCAAAGGTTTCTGCATCGTATTCATCAGGACTGGCACACAAGTAAAGAAACTTAAAAAGCTTAACCAAATTATACAGCATGAGAAGAGGTCACTGATTGCTTGGACTATGCTGGCATGGAGATGCAGCAGGAACTGTTAAATTTCTTTTCCCTACATTGAACAGGGTCATGTGTGTTTATAGGCAGAGCTTCTAGCATGCAGACCTGCATCACTGTGTGAGCCCAACCATTGATTTTAAATTTGCTTCTGGTGTTATTCTTAGCACCGTCAGGATTACTTACTAAATATCCAATAGCAAAAGCACATCTAATGCTTGACAAGTACATGCTAGAAGCTGCATATATTCAAATTAAGGATCCTGTTCTATGTAGGCAAAAGGAACTAATTCATAGATTGCACTTTGTTATTGAGAAAATGATCAGGGAGACTACTAATCCTGATTGCATTCCCCATTCCAAAGGCTCACCATGCTCTGAGAGAAAAAATGTTTTCTCATTTCTGTCTTAAATGGTGACCCTTTATTTTTAAACTATGATACCTAGTTCTAGGTTTTCCCACAAGACCAGACATCCTTTCGACATCCACCTGGTCAAGACCCCTCAGGGTTTTACCTTAGGACAGCACAGTGGCTCAGTGGTTAGCACTGCTGCCTCACAGCACCAAGGACCTGGGTTTGATTCCGCCCCCAGGCAACTGCCTTTGTGGAGTTTGCACGTTCTCCCCATTTCTGCGTGGGTTTCCTCCGGGTGCTCCGGTTTCCTCCCACAGTCCAAAGACAAGCAGGCTAGCTGGATTGGCCATGCTAAATTGCCTGTAGTGTTCAGCAATATGTAAATTCGGTGAGTTATAGGGGCTTAGGTCTGGGTTGGATGCTCTGAGGGTTGCTGTGGCCTTGTTGGGCTGAAGGGCCTGTTTCCACACTGTAGGGATTCTATGATCTGTGTTTCAGTTAAGTTGTTCTGACTCTTCTAAACTCTAGACAATACAGGCCTAGCCTGTCTCGCCTTTCCTTATGACAAAATCTACTAACTTTTAGTAACTGGTCTGGTAAAATTGCTCTGAAGTACTTCCAGTGCATTAACATCTTTCTGTAAGTATGGTGATCACTAATGTACGCAGTACCCCAGATGTGGTATCAGCAATGCCCTGTTTAACTGAAGCCTAACTTCCTTACTCTTGCATTCAATTGCCCTCACAATAAACCATTGGAATCTATTAACTTTCCTGAATACTTTCTGTATCTGCATACTAACCTTCTGTGATTTATGCACTAAGACACCCAGATCTCTCAGAGTTCGATGTTTTCTTTTATTCTTCCTGCCAAAGTGGACAATTTCACACTTTCCTATGTTGTGTCCATTTGCCAGATCTTTACCCACTCACTTAACTAACTGTATCCCTTTGTATCCATGATGTGGAGATGCCGGTGTTAGACTGGGGTGGATAAAGTTAGAAGTCACACAATACCAGGTTATAGTCGAGATAACAAGGTGTGGAGCTGGATGAACACATCAGGTCAAGCAGCATCGTAGGAGCAGGAAAGCTTGACATTCCGGGTCTAGGCCCGAAACGTCAAGCTTTCCTGCTCCTATGATGCTGCTTGGCCTGCTGTGTTCATCCAGCTCCGCACCTTGTTATCTCGGATTCTTCAGCATCTGCAGTACCTATTATCTCTGATACCAGGTTATAGTCGAACAGGCTTATTCAAAAATCACAAGCTTTCGGAGTGCTGTTTTATTTTTCTTTATTCATTCACAGGTTGAGGGCATCACAGGCTAGGCAGCATATATTGCCCAGAGGGCAGTTAAGGGTTAAGCACATTGCTGTGGGTCTGGAGTCACATGTAGGCCAGACCAGGTAAGGATGGCAGTTTCCTTCCCTAAAGGACATTAGTGAACCGGATGGGTTTTTCCTGACAATTGGCAATGGATTCACGGTCATCATTAGATTTTTAATTCCAGATTTTTTTTTATTGAATTCAAATTCCACCGTTTGCCATGGCAGGATTCGAACCCAGGTCCCCAGGACACTGTCTGTGTCTTTGGATTAATAGTCCAGTGATAATACTAGGCCATCGCCTTCCCGGGTGAAGGAGCAGTGCTGCAAGTGCTTGTGATTTCTAATAAACCTGTTGGACTATAACCTGGTATTGTGCGACTTCTGACTTCATCCCTTTGTAGGCTCCTTGGGCCCTCTTCACAGCTGTACTATTACCAAAAGTGGCATTATTTTTCAATCTTCCAAACAATTAGGAATTGTAATCATCTGTTGGAGAATTGGAAGAGAAAGAATATGTAAATTGCATAGCGACTTTTTAAGACATGATAGCCTTGTATTGCAACAGTGTCAAAATTATGTAATAGGTACAGAACGGAAACAGGGCGTTCAGCCTAACAGGTATGTGCTGATGTTTTTGCTTGACATAATCCTCCACGAACTGTTCTTTCTTAACCTTCACTCCTTTTCTCCTTCATCTGTTTATCTAGATTTTCCTTCAATACACCTACCGTATTATGCATTAAGTGCCAAAACTCCAATGAGTGTCACTTCTTTTTTATGGACGACCACAATTCATCCAAAATGTGCAGCATGCACTGAACCGGGCTAATTGTCCGCTATAATCACATCTCTGTTCAAGTTTTATTTAATTTACTGTTCACAGTACTTTGAAGCCCATTGCTTTAAAAAGCACTTTGATATTGGAAATAAACAAAATTTTGGATTGAGCCCATGGAATACCATTCTGGAAATTTTGACTAACCTTCAATTCCCAGAGCAAGAAGTTTGGCTGAAGGTATCAATAACCTCAAAGGTGGTTTCAACAAACCCATTAAATTTTAACATTTTGGCTGATGAAAATAGTGAGGAAAACATAATTTAGGCCGGACTGCACTAAATGATGAAACTGATTTGTAATTCATGTACTGGTACACAGCATGGGTTGAGCTTCAGCCACCTTCTCTTGCAAGCTGTAGACTGGTTCAACATAGGAACCTTCTTGGATGGTTGTGACAAATTATTTTTTAATGTTCCATTGTAGATGATTGGCCATCTTAATCACAGGCATGTGAAGAGAAATCAAAAGAACTGAAGAGAAAAAACTAGGATTTGATGTTCCATTGTCATGACTGGTAGATAATCATCTTAAATTTCCCATATCAGCTTTGCCAAAATGTTAGGCAAGCAGCTGAATTTGAGAAAAGAATTATCATCCTGTGACTGGGAACCTTCTTGGAATATGGAACATGTATTTCTGGGCTTAATTGAAGGTGTCTGTTTTGGCTAAAGAAAGCCAAATCATATAAGAGTAGATGAAAAATACTTTAAAGCAAAAGAAGCAATAGGTTGGCCATGTCACTAATATAATCAACTATCAGTTCTCCAGCTATACAATTCTTCTTTGTTCTTTTTACCTTGGGAGGTTGTATGAATTGGTGTGGTACTGGCATGCAGTCAATATTTTCAAGGTAGTGCTTCATTTTACAAGACCTTTTATATTCCACTTGTCGTACAGGGCTCCATATTACACTCTGCCTCCCAATTCTCAAAAGCAAACAAGCGACACCATCTCATATGACAGTAATTAATTAATTAACAAGTTGAACAACTACAATGTCATGACCACAGGTCAGAACCCCAAAGCATTATGAACATTTTTAACTTGTAATTCCAAACTTTTTTTTTAAAAAAGGCCTGATACAAAAATGGCTACACATGTAAACTAAGTGGCTATCTAGAGAGAGAGGGAGAGGCAGATCCATGGAATATTACACCTAAAAATGCAAAAGGAACTTCAAACAACAATCCTTCAAAGGGGAAAAGGCAAGTCAAAACAAACTGGACTGTGATCATTTGTGACCACAAAGATAATGAGAGGTTGGTGGCTGCCTGTTTAAGATCAAGCTACTTCCTGTGGATATGTACTAAACGGTGGACATATCTTGTGTTCTTCCCCTTGAGGAAGATGTAAAAACAGAAATTAAAAAGTCATTTTCAACTCTTCTGGAGTGTGCTTATGAGACTGAGGTTCTCACGTTTGTGCTAGTGGGACTGAGGCTCTTTTGCATGCCAGTCAGCTAAGGTACTTGTGTACAAGACTGGGCTTGAATGTTAGACTTAAACTTTTGAAGGTTACATTTGAGGAATTATCCCCTTGTCACTACTGCATTGTAAGTAAAGGTACTGTCTCATTCTAAGTGCTAGAGATCTGCAAGCCAACCAAAGTGCAACAAGAAAACAAAAGGACTCTCGCTCACCTTACGGCTGGAACTCGGTCATGGCCAAAAGGAATCAGAACAACAGATTCTCAATCCAACCTGCAAAACTGAGAATCTTGATATTGTTTGTTCACCGACAGCGTCAACAGTGCCAGTAACCTCCACTGCAATGGCCACAGCTATTCACTCTTCACAAAAAAAAGGGTCTAGGCCCGAAATGTCAAGCTTTCGTGCTCCTCTGATGCTGCTTGGCCTGCTGTGTTCATCCAGCTCCACACTTTGTTATCTCTATCTCTCTTCATATATATTGTACTTTTTTAAAAAATGTTGACTTTTAAATGCACCTCTTACTTCTAATCTGTGTGTATGTGTGCTATGATAGTAATTACACAGAACAGCACAGCACGCAGACAGGTCCTTCAGTGATGATTATGATACCATTCTAAACTAATACCATCTGGAATCAATTCTTCTTGTAGTTAGTAATTAATAAATGTACTCTTTAATAACTCAAAAAAGCTTGATTAAATTGACAACTTTTAAAACATGTTAGTTTGTGTCTGGGAGAAAACTGTTCTCGAAGGAAGGATCCATTTTAAAATTAATCTTGAATGAATGAATGATTTATGGTCACATATATCTAAGGAGATACAGTGAAAAGTGTTCTGTCACCACAATCCGGTGCTATTTTGAAGTACAAAGGAATGAAAAGAAAGTACTTAAATAGATTCCATGTTCATCGGCTGGGGTCCCAAACACAGCTCCAGGACTTATGCAAGGTCTCTGCAAGATAGCTGCCCTGGGCCTACTGCAGCCAGGAGTCCCTGCTCCACCATTACTGCAACCCAATGCCTCACCACTTGCAACCAACCAAGGCAGGGGTAGGGGTGGCATAGTGAATAAAGAGCAGTTGGAAATGTCCGATCTAGAGCCATAACAAATTGGGGGTTTGGGTCTGGTAGCTCTCCATATTAGTAGACTGGGTACCAGCAACAACTTGCATTTGTATTCAGTTTATCTTGTTTAAATTTGATTTGATTTATTGTCACGTGTATTTATTACAATTACAATGAGAGCTGTTGTTTAGTGTCACCACTATCCGGCACCATCGTAAAACACAGAAAATAAACCAAAACACAGAACACAAAGCCAAAAAAATAAAAGAATAAAGCTCATCTTATCGTCTTATCTCAAAGTTAGGGGGTCTTTGGAACAACTCCCGCCTGTGGCTCAGCCACGGTCCTGGATTCAGACTCTTCTGCCCTGATACCTCGAGCCCATGCGGCTAAACCAACGATGCTGCATATTTGTGAAGCACCGTTAAAATAGTCAAATATCCCATTGTGCTTAACGGGAGTGCCAGGCAATGAGAATTTACAGTAAGCCATTAAAAATATCTTTAGAATTGGTGACAAATACTTGACCGTGGAGGTAGATTAAAAGCAGAGTTTTAAGGAGAGGTACAGAGGAAAACTGGCTTTGGTGCAAATTCCAGAGTTTAGGATCAAGACTGTTGAAGGCATAGCTGCCAAAGGTGGTGAGAAGGAAGTGGAGGATAGTTATGAGGTCAGATCTAGAGCGCGCAGAGATCTTGCATGGTTGTAGGGCTGAAGTACAAGAGCAAGGATGTTGTCTTGATCTTGTAGAAGGCACTTGTGGAATATTGAGTTGCAGTTATGGGTGCATAAGAAAGATGTGGTTGCATTGGAGAGAGTGCAGAAGCAATTTATAAGACTGGTTCCAGGAATGAGAAACTTCAGTTAAGAGGATAGAATGAAAAAGTTGTGAGTATTCTCCTTGGAAAGAAGAAGGTTAACTGGAAAATTCTTACAGGTTTGCAAAATCATGAACAGGTTAGGGGAGGCAATGGCCTAGTGATATTATCACTGGACTGTTAATCCAGAGACCTGGATAATGTTCTGGGAACCCAGGATCAAATCCCATCGTGGCAGATGGTGGAATTTGAATTCAATAAATATCTGGAATTAGGAATCCAATGATGAGCATGAATCCATTGCTGATTGTCAGAAAAACCCATCTGGTTCACTAATGTCCTTTAGGGAAGGAAACTGCCATCCTCAACTGGTCGGGCCTACATGTGACTCCCAGACCCACAGCAATATGGTTGACTCTGAACTGCCCTCTGGGCAATTAGGGATGGGCAATAAATGCTGCCTGGCTAGTGACACCCTCAAGCTGTGACTGAATTGAAAAAAAGGTTGGATAGTGTAGATGGGGTGAGACTTGTGATAGGAACAAAAATGAGAGGGCATGGATTTAAAGGCATGCAAAACAAGCAAGGGTGATGTGAGAGGAATTTTTTTCCATAGAGTAGCTAGGGAATGGATGCACTGCTAAGAAATGAGGTGGAGGCAGGTTCAATTGAGACATTCAAGGAGGCATTGGATGATTATTTGGATGGAAATAGTGTGCAAGGATATTGGGGAATAGAGCAAGAGATTGGCATTTGGTAATGATACTAGTTTCAAGAGCCAGTGCAGGCAAGATGGGCCAAATGGCCTCCTTCTGCACTAACAGTTCTGTGAATTCAGTGATTCTGAAGAGGTTACAGAGATTGAACATGCGAGACCTCTATCCTCTGGCAGTGCCCATGAAGCTTTGAACTGTCAGCTTTACTGCTCTTGCCTTCTTTCAGTTGCTTGGCCCCTAATCTCTGGAATCCTGTGACAGTCTTAAACCTCTCTATCTCTCCCAGATTACCTCTTTTGAGATGTCCCATTCAAACCTACCTGTCCAGCCCAGCTTTTGGCCATCTACCTCCATGTCTGTTTATGTGGTTTGGTGTCAAAATCTGTGCGATGACTGATGCTCCATGGCGTTGCCTTGGGGAAATTTTACTGTGCCAAAGGCGCTAAACAGAGGCAGTTACAGAAAACAAATGTGCTGGAAATTTGAACTGAAAGCAGAAAGTGTTGGAAATACTTAGCAAGGGAGGCAACATCAATGAAGGGAGAACATTTTTCCATAAAAATAAAATCCTGATGGATTGAAGCAGCCGTGTAACCTTGCAGACCTTACATCCATGTGTTGGATTATACCACTTTTGTTTTAAATCGGCAATGTTTTGGCATGTTATACAATATCTCCTAAGCATATGGGACTTGAACCCAGAATTCCTGACCTACAGGCAGTAACACAATGACTGTGCCACAAAACCCCATCCAGAGTTAAGCACTAATTTAGAAATTGGTGATGCGTGATTTGGATTATAAAATAGGGGAAGGGTCCTGATCTTCATTAATTGGGTACGAACTTTTGCTGCCCTATAATTTTTTAAAAATTAATTATTTTAACGTTTAAGATTTATATCTTAGTAGCTAGAATCAGCCAGTTTATTTGTATTCATACACTCTCCACCCCCGAGCCCAAAGCTTGTTTGAAAACAGGCCATTCGGCCCAACACCGACTCTCCGAAGAGCATCTACCCTCACCACAACTCCGCATTTCCCATGGTTAATCCACCTAACCTACACATCCCTGTGACACTATGGGCAATTTAGGACGGCTAATCCCTGTAAATTTGCACTTTTTTGGACTGTGGGAGGAAACCGGAGCACCCGGAAACCAAAGCAGACACGGGGAGAATGTGCAAACTCCACAGAGAATGGGATTGAACCCCGGTCCCTAGGATCGATAATGCAGCAGTGCTAAAAACTGAGGCATTACGATGATCACACACATTTAATAACGTGCGATCGTGTAGCTTTCAACCTTCAGTGGACGCCGAGGAAATGCATGCGGTTTGACTTTGCTTCTCTTCTTAACCATCTCCTTTTGCAAACACATTTGCTAAACAAAACCAAATCAGCAGCGATGTGACACGATAGACTTGTGGGGGTGGGGTGGGGAACGGAGGGGAGATGTAAGAGGTCAAAATCCGGCTTTGGTGCTGCCGCCCTGGTACGTGGAGAATCCACTTGTGTTTTTTTTATATACACGGCCATCCTTGCTTTTCGAGGCTGTATGTGTTTTTCCCCTCTTCCCGAAACGTCAAAACTGGCTGCATGTAAATTTTCCTTACGGGGGGAGTGTTGCAACATAAAGCCGAAACAAAAACTCTGAAACAATTTAGGAACATTGGCTAAACACATTCTTCAAACGGAGTGGAGATGAAAAAAAAGTTTGAACAAAATATGTCTCCAGGAGCGGTAGGAGGTTCTTGATGTAATTTTTTTCATTGGTAAATATCGAGCAGCGCCGCCCGTTGCCTGTTGCATTTGTAGCACTTTATAAGGATTACAACATACTTGTGCTCTGGAACTTCAGTTTGAAAGAGATGTATTGAGCAGAATTTGTGTGTGAGAGAGAGGTAGATAAAATAAATTGGAGAATTATTCAATAAAGCTCAAACGCTATATTATGTCATCACTGTTGTGTTGCAGCTTAAGTTGTCGCGTTACATTGTTGCGGTTTTCTATATGCGGCCGTCAGGATGGTTCCAATGATACAATGTGTCAGCATAGCAGGACTTTGAATACATTAGTGTAGTCAGATTGACATCAGCACCAATAAGTGAACGCTTCACTTCCTGAAACTTCTACATTTAAAAACTTTCCGCAAGAAGTTCCCCTCCCCCTTTAAACGTGGGACAGACGGCTGTTGACAGGCGCTTTAAACATAGTTTCCCCCATTGCATTCTGTGATTTGATTTCACAGGGCGTGGATTTTCAGAAAGGGACATTTTTTTTTCAATCGTGTTCATCCCTTTGAAAACTAAGCGTGTGCTCCCTGTCTCTCTCTCTCCCTATCTCAATGTGCGTTTGTTTTCGTTTGGAGTCTCTCTTGATTGGGAATTGCTACACTCACGTGTGCTGGCTGAAGGGCGAGGAGGCAACAATAACAAACATTTCCTCCAAGCAAACAGCCCTGTGATTAAAGCGGACCCAAAATGGCTCAGGCACTTTTGGGAGGAATCACAAATTAAAAACGCCCCCGAGATGAAGGGTTGTTGCGGCTGGAGGCGATTTTAGGCAGGGGTTTTCAAGGAGGGTTAGACATCCCCCAGCATCGCTTTTCCTCTCCGTTGTCAGGGGAGAGAGAGAGAGGTTTCAGCTGATAGGAAGGACGCAGATTCAAGTGCAGGAATCTCCCAAATTCCTGCCTCCCTTCTATCCAGGAGACTCGATGGGAAGCACAACCGTGGATTCCAGTAAGAGGAAAAGCGGGATGAAGAGGAACAAGAGGCGCATGTTGCGCCTGAATATCCCGGTAGGTGCAGATGCAGTTCCCCCTGTCCCCTCCCCTCTGTACCGTGTTTATAAAGCGAGGCTGGCGGGGGTGTTTGTTATGGGAGGTGGCGTCTCTGTGCCAGGCTACAGCCTGGCTCATGGACAGAGGTAAACACTGCAGGCTAGGCTTGTTAGATATAGGGAAGTTGAGACAGGAAATTCTGCTGCAGTTGCCTTCTTCCACAGGGGAAGCCAGGCGATGAAGCTCAGTTTTGGAATCATGCAATCGAGGACGATTGAACCCATCTTCACAAGAATTCCTTCATTTGGATGAAAGGGCTATTCTTGTTCCAGGTCTAGGTTCCACGGAGAGACATTTTAATGCAAAGGAATGTTTATACATTCCATTTCCACACTTTTTTCAAAAGAGGAAATTATTGAGTGGAACAGAGTTCAAACGTGTGGGGTTCGTTAAAATGGAGTTTATTTGAGGGAGCGGGGGAGGTGAAAGAGGCGAACTTTTTTACACTTAGCAGCATGACCTGTGCAAAATGAGCTCGCTGCGATCGAGAGTAGAATCACAGTCTCTCTACCGGGAGAGAGAAATAGGTTTGTTGTAAATACAGTCAAATGCACTTAACTCTTCCCACTTTTTTTTTAAACCAAAAAAAATTTGGTGGGGATTGTCTTTTAGGCAGCCTCTGGGTTTATTGTATGCTGCTGAGTCATATACAAACACCAAAAGCATGTGGGTGGGTAGCTAATTGACTGAAGTCTAATTCCTGTGCAAGTATTTAAATCCAACACAATTTAAAGTAGGGACGAGCGTAAATCCAGAGGCAATAAGTTGAATGTATTTGGCTTTTGCCTTGTTGCAATTTCTCTCCATTGCTAGGTTGCAAGAAAGAAGATGAGAAAGAATGTGCCAGATTAGTAGTAACTCACACCATACTAATTCAAACATATAGGTAAATTATTTTTGACCTGCTGTGACCACTGTGTACTAGAGTGAGAGAGACTGGAGTAGGTTTCCTCTGTTTAGTTCCTTTATCAACTAAAGGGTTGTAAATCTGCTACTGGTGATCACTAAAGAGGGGAACTGGTAATAGAGATCATATATCCAAGACATTCTGCAGTTGTGTGAATTCCTCCAATCTAGTCATGCAGTAAAGACCGTGCATAACTCGAGAATGGAGCTCCATTTTAGAGGAATTCTAGCTGAAATCCAAATTAAGGGCTAAATTAACTGTACATCATCATTTTAGCTGAACTTGCACTGACATTGATTCACAGAAAGCTTCCCTTGTAAGAGGACTGAGTTTCAGGCAATGATAACGAGCCAGTGACTAGTGCAGCAGGTAATCAGAGCCACGGGCAGTAAGGTCAAGTCTGGAGCACTTCTCCACCAGCCACAGGGCTTGCTGTGATTGTTGCTCAAGACCACCTGAACTCTTTGCTACAGGAATGGAACTCCATGGGCCTGTGGCTTTCTGAAAACAAAATGAAGCCATGACAAAAGTGCTACACTGTTAGACATTCTATCTTTCAACTGAATGGATAGCCTCAGAACCAGCCTGCTCTCTGAATTGGACATGCAAATCTTCTGATGGCATTGTTTCAAAGAACTGAGTCTTTATCCTTGGCTTCCTGGTCAACATTTATCTGTCAGTTGACATCACTAAAAAAAAAATTGGCCCATAATTTCCAGGTGAAAATAGTATTAATGTTAATGGTGCTCATATTTGTTTGAGCACAGATATTGCAGTATCAAAAAGGGGAAGATGCTTGAATAAATGGGGAATTTGCAGCCCGAGACATGTCACTTCACTGTTTTCTTCACCAAAGTGGCATCCCATTGTCGAGCTAACCAATAAAATGCATTCAATGACATTGAGTTTGTTGTGCTTGATACAAATAAACTTTCTGCAAAAAATTGGGGCCTGTCTGAAGTGTCATGAATCCCATTTGGAGCCATTTAAGGCCTGTGTATTTATTTAAGCTTGGAATTAACTGTCAGGGGCTCCTTTTAAGTTCAGACAATTATTAATTGCTGGCAATGGACTCCTCTTGTTTGAAAACTTAATCCTTTACGAATGTGAAATTTAATTTCTTCTGAACATAGAGCAGTATACTTCTATTTTTAATTGTTGGATACTTAAACAGAATGTAATTTAAAATTATCATAGAATCATACCATATAGAACAAGCCCTTCAGCCCATCAAGTCTGCAGCGACTAAATGACTGTAGATCTACACGAGTCCAACTTCCCAATACTTGGCACATAGCCTTGAATATTATGACATTTCAAGTATTCATCTAAGTACTCTTTTTTTTTTGAAAGGTTGAGAGGTTTCCTGCCTCAACTGTCCTCCCAGGCAGTGCATTCCAGATACCCACCATCCTCTGGGTGGAAAAATGTTTCCTCAAATCCCCTTTAAACCTCCTGTTTTTAGCTTAAAATTATTCTCCCATGACTCTTCCACTAAGGAGGATGGCTGCTTCCTACCTGCCCTGTCAGTGCCCCACATAAGCTTATATATCTGATTCAGGTTCCCCCACTCCAACTTCTTGGCTCTAAAGAGAACAACCCGAGCTTATTGAGCCTCTCTTTGTAGCTAATAATTATATATTTTTTCTTACTTTTTCCATTTCTCTTCTCTTCCAATCCAGACTTTTCTTTAAATCTGTGTTTCTCTTTCTAAGTGTAATTTGGTATTGAACACTGTAATTGGAATGGTACAATGTTCTCTTTTAGTGCTGTAATCATTCAGCCCAGGCTGGCTGTCAGCATGAGCAGTTCATTTCGTCTCACTCCCCAGATGTCTCCACATAGATCGGCAAGTTTTTCCGATCATTGCCTTCCCAGTTCCCATTTGCTGCAAGAGTGGTGAGTGCCTGGAACATGCTGCCAGAGGAGGTGGTGGAAGCAGACACAGTAGCAACATTGAAGATGCACTTGAACAAATACATGAATAGGAAGGGAACAGAGGGAGATCCTGTAAGTGAAAACAGTTTTAGTATGGAAGGGCAAAATGTGTTGGCGCAGGCTTGGAGGACCAAAGGGCCTGTTCCTGTGCTGTATTGTTCTTTGTTCTATTTCATGTTGCCATTTCATCTTTTGCCATTCAGGGCCTATGGGAAGTGGGAATATTCTGTGCGTCTCTGTTTCGAGTCCTTTTATAATTTTGAACATCTCGATCGAATCTCCTCTCAAAGGAAAACAATATCAGATTATCCAATCTAATTGAAGTCCCTCATTCTTAAACCATTGTGGTAAATCTTACCAGCAACCATTGAAGCCTTCAAATCCTTCCTAAAGTGCATTTCCCAGTAGGGTGAATAGGGTGGCGCAGTGTCTGAGTGGTTAGCATTGCTGCCTAACAGCACCAGGGACTTGGGTTCGATTCCAACCTCAGGCAACTGTCTGCGTGGAGTTTGCATGTTCACCGCATGACTGCGTGGGTTTCCTCTTGGTGCCCTGGTTTCCTCCAGATGTGCAGGTTAGATGAATTGGTCATGGTAAATTGTCTGTATTGTCCAGGGATGTGCAGGCTAGTTAGATTAGTCATTGGTAAATGCAGGGTTATAGGGTAAGAGCCTGGGTCTGGGTGGGATGCTGTTCGGAGGGTTGATGAGCCAAGGGATTTTATGAACACGGTACTCTGTATTTTTTGTCATGAGTCTCTCAAAACAAAGATAATGTCTTCTAATCTTCGTGGTTAATGTGTCCCTGGGTGATTCAGCAGGCCAGTCCTAGAGCCAGGATCCATATGGAGAAAGGACAAGTGTTTCTCTAAAAGGGTCTTCTCAAGCTCTCTCTCTCCTGCCTCCATATTCATGTCTCTGCCACAGCAGCATTTACTTAGTCATATCCTTGCTGTGGTGTGTTGGATGGGGAGCTGTCTCACAGTTGAGATTTGTGGCAAGTTCCTTTTGTGAACCAATGACTGTTTCACATTTCACTCAGGCCTTCAGAGTATCCTTTTAAAATAACTTCCTGTCCTCCTTGAGATTGGGTGGCATCCTTAAGAAAAGGGCATCTGCTTCAGAAGCCAATTATTTGGCAGTGTCCGCAGAAGTCGAGCTGGTTTAGGATGATCAACAATGCATTTGGAATTGGTTTCCGTGAGAATGCAGCTGGAGTGTTGTTTTATGTTTGACCCCACTGTGTCCTTTGGAAACACCACTGGTGGAAGTTCACCAGCATAGGCAACGGCCTTGTGGTATTGCTAGACTATTAATTCAGAGACCCGGGTTCAAATCCCACCCTGGAAGATGGTGGAATTTGAATTTAATAATAATCTGAAATTAAAGTTCTAATGATGATCATGAAACCATTGCCAATTGTCAGAAAAAACCCATCTGGCTCACTACTGTCCTTCAGGGAAGGAAATCTGCCACCCTTACCTGGTCTGGCCTACATGTGACTCCAGACCACACCAATGTGGTTGACTCTGAACTGCCTTCTGGGCAATTAGGGATGGGTAATAAATGCTGGTCTAGCCAGTGATGCCCATGTCCCGTGAATGAATTAAAAATAAAATTCTAGTGCTTTTGGAAAGTGACTTGAGCCTGACTCTGCTATGTAGACAGGAAGTGAAAACAGCAACATCATTTTATTACTGATCTAAACATTGGTGTTGCAAATGACATAAAACTTCCAAGTATTATGAACTTTGAGGAGGTTAGTGATAGACTTCATGAGGTCCTTGACAGGCTTGTGGAATGGACAGGCACGTGACAAATAAAATTTAATGCAGAGAGGTATGAAGTCCTATTTTTTTGGTCGGAAGAACAAGGTCAGGAACTATATAAAATGAAGGGTGCAATTTTACCAATCAAGGAGGAACAGAGACACTTAGGAATTTAAAAAACCGACAGAACTGCAGATGCTGTAAATCAGGAATAAAAACAGAAGTTACTGGAAAAACTCAGCAGTTCTGGCAGTATCTGTGAAGAAAAAAATTGGAGTTAAGGTTTTGGGTCCAGTGACCCTCAGAACAGTGCCCAAATCATGGAAAGTAATTTTAAAAATATGTGCAGGCTTTATAGATTAAGAAACGAAATACACAAACAAGGAAGTTATAGTGAACCTTTGTAAAATACTACAGGTCCAGTCTCAACTAGAGTATTTACTCAACGGGAACACTTTTTAACCTAAACAGGCTGGGAGCCCATTAGCAAACTTCATTAGCAGCCTCTTTTTATGTTGTCTTTAATGTGTTGTAAGTAAAAGAAAGTGTATGAGAAGAATTAAGAAGAGAAACAAGTGTCAATCAAATAGATACCAGGGATTTTTTTTAAAAAAATTAATGAGTTCCTGTATATTTCCCACAGGAATAATGTGGGAAGGTGAGAGAGAACTTTGGAAGACATACAAGAAAATGTTGAGCTGGATTGAAAATGCAGAGCAAAGTGCAAAACTAAACATTGCCCTTGCCATTTGGTAGTACCCATTGTTGGGCATGCAGCAAGTTAAGTCTTAAAAGAAAAATAGTAATTTCTCCCCCTTAAAAGGCAGATAACCTGATTATTTGTTTCATTTATTCTTTGTGTACAAATTGGCTGCAATATTTGTTTAAGTAATGTTAGCCAGTGAATTGCTTTTGAAGTGTAGGCAAGGCGTTTCAAGACATCCTGAGGACTGGAAGGAACTCTCACCAGCAATTTTCACACATTAGAGGGACTGAAGACTAACAATACTTCTGGGCCTGGTGCCATATTTCCAAGGGTGCTGAAGGAGATGGAACAAATCTGCAGGGCACAGGCTAAAGTAATGACAATGGGCTTTGGAGAGTTGCTCAAGATTAGAAGCTGGCAAGAATAAAGTTGGTATTTATAAAAATAGGACTCATTGGAGGTGCTTAATTGTAAGGTTCTAAGACTGGGCGAGATTACAGAGATGGGGAGCGATACAAGGTCATGGAGGCTTTTGAAAGCCAAGGATCAAAATTTTAAAATTGGGTTGTTGATTCTACTGCAGGTCAATGAACAGAGGAATAATGAGTGGAACTGGCCTTCCTGTGAGTTAGGAAACAGACGATGAATTAATTAAATTCTTAAAATGAGGGAAGACTTTATCGAGATAACAAGGTGTGGAGCTGGATGAACACAGCAGGCCAAGCAGCATCATAGGAGCAGGAGGTTTGTAAAATCACGAGGGGCAAAGATAAGGTGAATAGCAAAAGTCTTTTCTCCAAGGTAGGGGAGTTCAAAACAAGGGGGCATAATCTTAAGGTGAGAGGAGAAAGATTTAAGAGACCTGAGGGGCAACTTTTTCCACACAGTGTAGTTCATATGTGGAATGAACTGCCAGAGTTAGTGGTGAATGCAGGTACAGATACAACATTTAAAAGACATTTGGACAGGCATATGAATAGGAAAGGTTTAGAGGGATGTGGGCCAGACATAAGCAAATGGGACTAATTTACTTTGAGAAACTTGGTTGGCATGGACGAGTTGCACCAAAGGGTCTGGTTCCATGCTCTGTGACTGGATGACAACTGTAAAATGCAGGAGCAGAAATAGGCTGTTCAGCCCATCACATCTGTTCTATTTTGTACTTGTGGTACTTCTAATTCTACCACAAACAGCAAAGACCCTAATACTGAGAACTGTAGAACCCTACTGGAAACAGCCTTTCAGTGACAAAAGTGCCCAATGACCATAGCCATTTTCTCCCTGACACTAAGCCAGCTTTCAGTTCGACTTGATTGATTGATTCTATTGTCGCATTAACTGAGATACATTGAAAAGTGTTGTTTTGCGTACTATGCATGCAGATCGCACCACACAAAGTACATCAGGGTAGCAACACAGAGTGCAGAATGCAGTATTACAGCCGCAGAGAAGGTGCAGAGAGAGAGATCAGAATAAACACTTGAGAGGCCTGTTCAAAAGTCTGATAACAGCTGGGAAGAAGGTGTTCTTGAATCTGTTCATGCGTGTATTCAAACTTTTATATCTTCTGCCCGACAGAAGAGGATGGAACAGAGTATAACCAGGAAGGGAGGGGTCTTTGATTATGTTGATTGCTTTTGCAAGGCAGCGGGAAGTGTAGATGGAGTCAATGGACCGGACTGTGCTCACAATTCTGTGTAGTTTCTTGTGATTTTGGGCAGAGCAGTTGCCATATCAAGCTGTGATGCATCCTAGATAGGATGCTTTCTATGGTACATCTATTAAACATTGGTAATAGTCTTTGTGGACACATTGAATTTCCTTAGCCTCCTGAGGAAGTAGAGGTATTGTGTTTTCTCGACTGTTATGTAGACATAGATGGAACAGGACAGACTGTTGGGGATCATCATTCCTTGGAACTTGATGCTCTGGACCACCTCCACTTCAGTAGACAAGGGCATGCCCTCCAATCCACTTCCTGAAGTCAATGACCAGCTCCTTCATTTTACTGATAGTAGGAACTGCAGATGCTGGAGAATCTGAGATAACAAGGTGTGGGGCTGGATGAACACAGCAGGCCAAGCAGCATCAGAGGAGCAGGAAAGCTGATGTTTTCGGG
>JAHRHZ010000034.1:8980732-8997099 GCA_024137785.1 Ginglymostoma cirratum | reverse complement strand
CCCGAAAACATCAGCTTTCCTGCTCCTCTGATGCTGCTTGGCCTGCTGTGTTCATCCAGCCCCACACCTTGTTATCATTCTTCATTTTACTGATGTTAATGGAGAGATTGTTGTCCATTCTGCTAAGCATTCAATCTCTTCTTTTTTTCCTGGATTTTGTCTTGTCATTGATGGAGATCTAACCTACAATGGCAGTGTTATCAACAAACGCATAAATGGAGTTGGAGTGGATTTTGGCCACACAGTTGTGAGTGTTTAAGGAGTATAGTAGTGCACTGAGTACACAGCCTCATGGAGCACTGCTGTTGAGGATTTTTACTGATTGCGGTCTATGTGTTAGGACATCAAGGACCCAGATACAGAGGGGGAAGTGAGACCTCGGCCTCAGAGTTTAGAGATTAGTTTGTTTGGAATTATGGTATTGAAGATGGAACTATAGTCAATAGGTAGGAGCCTGACGTAGGTATCCTTGTTATCCAGGTGTTCCAGGGATGTGTGCAGGACCAGGGAGATAGCATCTGCTGTAGACCTGTTGTGCTAGTAGGTGAATTGCAAAGGATCAAGGCAGTTTGGTTGTTTGGAGTTTATATGGGTCACGGCTCCTGCCTTGAAGCACTTCATAATTATGGAGTCAGAGCCACTGGTTAGTAGTCATTCAGGCACGCTGCATGATTTTTCTTTGGTGCTGGGATGATGATGGTCTTGAAGCAAGCAGGGACTTCAGATTGTAGTACGGCGAGTTTAAAGATGTCAGCAAATACTCCTGCCAGCTGGTGCACACAGATCTAGGTGCATGGCCAGGGACTGCATCCAGGCCAGTTGCTTTCCATGGGTTCACTCTCAAGAAGGCTGATTTCACATTTGCAGCAGTAACCTTGGGTACAAGTGTGTCCGAGGCTGTTGGGATCAGTGACATCGGATCACTGACCTATTCAACGTGGGCGTAGAATGCAATGAGCTTGCTGGGTCGGGATGTACTGTTGCCCGTGATTCTGTTCGACTTGGCTTTGGAGCCCATTATGCTGTGTAAGTCTTGCCACAATTGATGGGTGTCCGTGTGGGTTGATCTGGGTCTCAAGCTTGGTTTAGTATTGCCTTTTGGTGTCTCTGATGGCCTTGTATAGGTCAGGGTTGTCTGACTTGTACGTCTCAAACCTGGAATTCAGTAGGTAGTGGATCTCCCGGTTCATCCACGGTCTCACTCCGTTGGATCCTCCAAGCTTTCTAGCTTTTGAGAAGTTTGTCACTTCCTTGAGATATTGTGAAAACTTTGCTGAAATCCATGAAGACAACATGAATGCACTGCTATCGTCGATCGCCTTGTTACCACAGGAAATTCAGCCAAGTTACTTGGAGATGATCTTGCCTTAATAAGACCCTGCTGACTTTAGTTTAAACTGTTCTTCAAATATTTTTCAATAACTTGCCTATCACTGAGGTTGGAATCACTGGTCTGTAATTTTGTATATCAGTTTGCCAGTGATATATTAGCAGTCTTCTGGAACCATGCTGATAGCCAGAGAGCATTGGAATACAATGATCAAAGTTTCAACTCTTGCTTCCCTTAGCCCCTTGATGCATTTCATCCTGACCTGGTAATTCATCCACTTTGAAGGCTGCCAGACATGTTATTGTTTCCTTCATCGCTGTTTATCCCATTCAGTATTTCACACTAATGTCAGCTTTGTCTTTTCCTTTTTCTTTGTGAAAATTGTCACAACCCCTTGCTGTGGTGGAGCAGGGGGCAGGGAGAGATGAGCTGTGAGAATGGAGGCAAATGGTTTGGCATTTGTTGGCAACAATTGCTGCCTGTCAGCTCATGACTCCAAAGTTTCAGACATGGTTCTGAACCCTAATTCAGAGTCATAGAAATGTACAACATGGAAACATACCCTTCGGTCCAACTCATCCATACTGATCAGATTTTCTAAATCTATCTAGTCCCATTTGCCAACATCAGACCCATATCCCTCCAAACCCTTCCTATTCATATACCCATCCAGATGCCTTTTAAATGTTGTGATTGTGGCAGCCTCCACCACTTCCTCTGGCAGCTCATTTCAATATTTGCTTTTAAGTGACTGAGGTTTCAGTGGGGGAGCACTTTGGGGCCAGTGATCATAATTCTATTAGTTTTAAAGTAGCTATGGAAAAAGATAGACCTGATCTAAAAGTCAAAGTTCTATAATTTTGAATTATATAATTTTGCAAAGTCCTACTACTGTTATTGCCTTTTTTTGCGCTTTTCAACAATTTACCTGTGTATTTGTTCTTCTATTTCCCTCTGACTGTTTTAGAAGTTTAAAATGTATTTCAGCAATGTGAATGTCCTTTTCTCGTTCACCTGTACAATCCTTGTGGCCTTGTTTCGATGCTCAGTCTAGCACATCATCCACCCCTCTCAGCTGTGTTTTTCTTCTAATCAGTATTGAGACACCCACTATCTTATTTTTAAAATCTACCCCTCTTTCTACCATTTGAACTTTATAACCAGGAATGTTGAGTTGCCACTTTTATATCAAGATTCAGTGATAACTATATCACAGTGCCTACCTGTGCCCTCTTCGTCAGCTTTATTCATCTCTTTATATTGAAGTATGTAATCACTAATGACTGAATAATTAATTAATTTGTTATTTATCATTTAGCTTTAATTTCCTTTTGCTCTTCAGGATTATTAGATTGATTTCCTGCTTTTTATTTCTAACACAGTACAGAATAGGAACAGGCCCTTCGGCCCACCAAGTCTGTGGCAATTCCTCATCCTTATTTAGAGCCTCATTCTACTGTCCTAAATGTATGCACACACTTACTTTCTTCCTCTCAAGCCTAAATAAATGGTTCCCAAATAAATTAGTCCCAGGCATAAAGTACAGGGAGGAACTTTTCAGGCCAGGGAGCCAAGGCAGCTCTTCTGTCTTTTCTCTTTTTTTTAACTTTTTAAAAAATTTTTTTCTCTTTTCTCTCTCTCTTTTTCTTCTCTCTCGCCATCTGACTGGTAGTCACCTTCTCTGCCTGCACACCCATAAGCGATAGTGTGACCATATGCAGAAATGTGTTATCTGTGTTGCTGTCAGTCTCATGGATGTGTTACATGGTGCCAGCTGCTGCTCAAGATCTGAAATCTGGAGCATGAACACTTTCCGCTGGGATACCTTTATATAGACAGACATCACCAACTGCCCATTTGGAACAACATAGGTACTCTATTGGAGTGTTATTAAGTTAAAGACTGATAGGCTTAAAACAACAAATTATTGTGTCATGTCCATCTCTGAATAAATATTTCCCGCGTGTGTGAGAATACGTATGCATGTGGGGGGAAAAGAAGAGAATGCTGACAACTGTAAATGTACAACCACAAGCACAACCTATGTTAATGATTGACACAAAAACAGAAGTTGCTGGAAAAGCTCAGCAGGTTTGGCAGATCTGTGGAGAGAAATCAGTGTTAATGTTCGGGGTCGAGTGACCCTTCCTCAGACCTCCAGTTCTCTCTCTCTGGAGTTCTGAGGAAGGGTCACCGGACCTGAAACATTAACTCTGTTTGCAAGATGCTGCCAGACCTGCTGAGCTTTTCCAGCAATTTCTGATTTCCAGCATCAGCAGTTCTTTTGTTTATTTTAATTAATAATTACGTTAACACCTAGAAGTGGTCAAAATACTGTTTGGTGATTTGTGATTTATTTCATTGAGTGGAAATTGCACAATAACTGAGTAATGCAATAAAGCAAACTCCAGGTGTAGGGTTGTTTACAATACAATAAAATTTACCTAACATTCTTTTGAAAACCTCATACATAAGTGTCTTAGAATCATAGAGTTATACAGCCCTGAAACAAACCCTTCAGTCCAACTCATCTGTGCTAACCAGATATCCTAATTCAATTTAGTCCCATTTGCCAGGATTTGGCCCATTTCCCTCTAAAACCCGTCCTATTCATGTACCCATCCAGATGCCTTCTAAATGTTGTAACTGTACCAGCCTCCGCCACTTCCTTTGGCAGCTCGTTCCATACGTGCATCATGCTCTGAATGAAAACATTGCCCCTTAGGTTCCATTTAAATCTTTCCCCTCTGACATTAAACCTATGCCCTGTAGTTATGAACTCCCCTACCTTGGGGAAAAGATGTTGGCTCTTCACCCTATCCATGCCCCTCATGATTTTACAAACCTCAGGCTTCAACTCTCGAGGGAAAATACCCCCAGCCAGTTCAGCACCTCCCTATAGTTAAAACCCTCCAACCGTCTTCAGGAAACTGTCCAAGTCTTTTCTTTATCATATCCCAAGTGTGTTCTTACTTCTAGAAAAAGGAATTTCTAATGCATCTAACTAACATTGACAGTGTAATGGTATTGTTTTGTAATCCAGAAAACATGACTCTCCTTTGGAAACATGAGTTTGAGTCTCACCACAGCAGTGATGGGTGTGAATTCAATTAATAAAAATCTGGAAGTTTAAATAAGCTAGTCCAACAATAACTGAAACCATTGTCATAAAAACCCATATGGTTCGCTGATGTCCCTTCCTTCAGGGAAGGGAAATCTGCTGAGTGTTGCACGTGTGATTCTAGATCTACAGAGATGTTGTTGATTCTTAACTGTACTCTGAAATATCCCGGTAAGCCAATCCATTGCATTGAACCACAACAAAGCCTGGGTTAAGCCTGGAGACCTGTGACCAGTGGTGTTCCACAGGGATCTGTGCTGGGACCACTGTTGTTTGTGATATATGTAAATGATTTGGAGGAAGGTATAGGTGGTCTGATTAGCAAGTTTGCAGATGACACGAAGATTGGTGGAGTAGCAGATAGTGAAGGGGACTGTCAGAGATTACAGCAGAATATGGATAGATTGGAGAGTTGGGCAGATAAATGGCAGATGGAGTTCAAGCCGGGCAAATGCGAGGTGATGCATTTTGGAAGATCGAATTCAAGAGCAAACTATACAGTAAATGGAAAAGTCCTGGGGAACATTGATGTACAGAGAGATCTGGGTGTTCAGGTCCATTGTTCCCTGAAGGTGGCAACGCAGGTCAATAGAGTGGTCAAGAAGGCATACGGCATGCTTTCCTTCATCGGACGGGGTATTGAGTACAAGAGTTGACAGGTCATGTTACAGTTGTATAAGACTTTGGTTCGGCCACATTTAGAGTACTGCTTACAGTTCTGGTCGCCACATTACCAAAAGGATGTGGATGCTTTGGAGACGGTGCAGAGGAGGTTCACCAGGATGTTGCCTGGTATGGAGGGCGCTAGTTATGAAGAAAGGTTGAGTAGACTAGGATTATTTTCATTAGAAGGATGGAGATTGAGGGGGGACCTGATTGAGGTCTACAAAATCATGAGGGGTATAGACAAGGTGGATAGCAAGAAGCTTTTTCCCAGAGCGGGGCACTCAATTACTAGGGGTCATGAGTTCAACGTGAGAGGAGGAAAGTTTACGGGAGATATGCATGGAAAGTTCTTTTACGCAGAGGGTGGTGGGTGCCTGGAACACGTTGCCAGAGGAAGTGGTAGACGCAGGCACGTTAGTGTCTTTTAAGATGTATCTGGACAGGTACATGGATGGACAGGGAGTAAAGGGATACAGACCTTAGAAAATAGATTACAGGTTTAGACAAAGGATCTCGATCAGCACAGGCTTGGGGAGCCGAAGGGCCTGTTCCTATGCTGTAATTTTCTTTGTTCTTTGTTCTTTGAAATGGAATTTGATGGACCACCTGGCATATCCAAGGCACTGGAAAAAAGTAACTGCAGCCACTCTTGACACTACAAAGTCCTCCCTCTTAACATATGTGGGAGTTTCTGTCAGAAATTGGGAGAGCTGCCTCGCAGATTAGTCAAGCAACAGCCTGACATAGCCATACTCTCAGAATCATACCTAACAGATAATGTCTTTGATACCACCAGTATATCAGTAGAAGTGGCAGCACACAGGTGGGAAAGGAAAAGTTTGTTTGAGAGTCCGTAATGTTGACTCTGGAACCCGTGAGGCCTCCAGGCATTAAGTGAAATGTTGCCAAGGAAACCTCCTGTTGTCTATTGCCTCGTCCTCCTCCACCCCCCACTCCACCCCACTCAGGTGCTGAATTAATTTTCCTCCATGTTGGACACCACTTGGGAGAAGCACTGAGGCTGGCAAGAGCATAGAATATACACTGGCTGGGATCTTTAATATGGTCCATCAACAACCCATGATGGGCCGTGTATCACTGTTATGGCCTGGGTCTTCAAGGGCGTAGCTGAGTAGACTGGGTCTCTGGTCGGTAAGGAAACTGACAAGAGGGAGATTGTACCTGGACTCATCCTCACCAATATACTTGTAGCAGACGCATCTGTCCATGACAGTATTGGTATGGATGACCACTACATATTGCCGCCTTGAGGAGAGCTTTCACTTTGAGCGTACCCTACATCATGGTCTGAGGTGCTATCATTGTGATAATTGGGATGGATTTTGAATTGATCTAGCTACTCAAAATTGGGCTCTGTAGAGTGGTGTGGGCCATCAGCCACAGCACAATTGTAATTAACTGTAATTTGCAATCTCACGACCTGGTTTCTTGCCTGACTCCAATATTACCACCGAGTCAGGGGATCAACCCTGGCTTACTGTACAGGAGTGCAAGAGACCTTGAGCAGTACCAGGCATAGCTAAAATTGACATGTCAACCTAGTCAAACTGCAACTGTGACTCCTTGTGTGCTAAGCACCACACGATAGATAGAACCAAGGTCCCACAAGCAACAGATCTGATCTGAACTCTGCAGTTCTGTCACATTCAGTTGTCATTGGGCATTAAATAACCCATAGGAGGAGGAGGGTCTATAAGTATTCCCATCCTTAATGATCATGGAACCCAGCGCATCATTACAAAAGAGAAGACTTAAGCATTTTAAATCTTTTTTCGACTGTAAGTGTCCGGTGGATGGTCAGTCTCATCTCTGGTTGCCTCCAGCATCACAAATGCCAGTTTTTGATTCATTCCATATGACATGAAGAAATGGCTGAAGGCTCTGATTCCCTGAACATCCTGGGAATGATTGACCAGAAACTGAACTTGACCAGCTGTGTATTATTGTGGCTCCAAGCAGCTAGGAATCCTGCAGTGAGTAACTCACCTCTTGACTCCCAAAAGCCTGTCTTCCATCTACAAGGCACAGGTCAAGACTGTGATGGAACACTCCCCACTTGCCTGTATGGGTGCAGCTTCAACAACACTCAAAAAGCTTGACACCATCCAGGATAAAGTGATCTACTGAAAGGAACCACATCCACTCCTCTACCAACACATACCATCTACAAGATGCACTACAGAAATTCAGTAGGGATCCTGAAAGCACCATCCAAATCCATGGTTACTGTCATCTAGATGGACAATGCCAGCAGATAAATGGGGTCATTACAAGTTCCCCGCCAAGCCACTCACCATCCTGACTTGGAAATCTATCGCCGTTCCTTCAGTGATGCTGTGTCAAAATTAAGAACACCCTCTCTAACAGCATTGCGGGTGTACCTACTCTATCTGGACTGCAATGGTTCAAGAAAACAGATCACCACCACCTTCTGATGGTCACTAAATGCTGGCCTACTCTCAGCTCATTTCTCAAGAATCAATACTTTTAAAAATGTACTTCAAAGACTATGACCCTTGACAACATGCTGGCAATAGCATTGAAGACTTATCCTCCAGAACTTGCTGCACCCTTAGCCATGCTATTTTCATATATAGCCACAACACTGGCATCTACCTAACAATGTGGAAAATTGCCCAGTTATGTCCAGAGTATGCACGAAAGGACAACTCCAATGCAATCAATTACATCCCTATCAATCTACTCTCCATCGTCAGTAAAATGATGGAATGTGTTATTGATGGTGCTGTCAAACAGCATTTACTCAACAATAATGTGCTTACTGACACTCAGTTTGCATTCTGTCAGTCCCACTCAGTTCGTGATTTCATTTAAGAGTTAGTCCAAACGTGCAGGCATAGTATTTTAAAAAAAGAGTCACGCATTTAAGGCAGGGATAGGGAGTGGGTCTGGGCGGGATGCTTTTTGGAGGGTCAGTGCAGGCTGAATGGGTGGCTTCCATACTGTAGGGATTCTATGATTTACAACAAATGTAGAACCATTTTTTTTTCTGAGGATTGTGAGTATTTGGAATTCCCTTCCTTCCTCAAAATGCAGTAAATGTAGAATTGGGGTAAAAATCAGATCAACCATGATCTTATTAAATGGCAGAGCATGCTTGAAGGGCCGAGTGGCCTACTCTTGTCCTTGTTCTGATGGGCAATAAAGAACTGAACTCGGTTATTACAGGAGATCACCTATATGAGTCTGTCTAGTTTGTACAATTATGCTACTAGCTTAACTCGTCTTTTTATTGATAATGTTTGCAAGAGTAACTTTTAGGGTATTACAAGGAGTCTGGTATCAAATAACTTCCTCCAGTTTAAATCTCTCAATCATTGGCAGCCATGCTTTCAGCTGCCCAGGTTCTAAGCTCTGGAAATTCTTTCCTGAACCTTGCCTCATTTTCTACATGTTGGTCCTTTTTAAGAGGCTCCTTAAAAACGGTCTTAAAATCTCCTTCTTTAGCTCTCTGTCAGATTTTGTTTGATAATGATCCTGCGATGTTTTGCAAGATCTTGTGTAAATGCAAATTATTGTTCATCCCATAACTGGTGGGAATATGCAATGGCGAGGGTAAGAGAAAAGCAGCATTGCTGATTATATGTGCCTCTGGGCAGTTCTCTGATAGCCTGTTACTGAGCTAAGTTTGGAGTGTGGTAGCTTCAGAGAACTCTCTTACACAGAATGCGAAGGGGTTTAATAGATCGCATCGAGTCTATTTGACATTTTGTTTGTGTTTTTAAAATCTGTGACTGTTGCAATAGCAATTTGGACCCTTTTTTATTAGTTCTCTGGCTGAGCCCTAGTTCTCTGATTAAGTTTCATTTGGGTGCAGAGATTGTCGTGTAATTTCATCCACTGTACAAATCATAACTTCTTGCAAAACCCTTTAGTCACAGAGAGTAATTCAAGTAATCTTTATAATTATTAGCTATTAAGATCCAAAGTATTCCAAAGTTTAACATGTACCACTACACTTCATAGGAAGGAAGTTTTCAGGAAACGCTTATCCAATCTAACTTGTTCCATTACTGCCTCCTGGACATCTGAATTGGGATCGAATTGATAGTCCATCCAAGTTAGTAGAGAAACATTAGAATGATTACGTGACAGAAGGAAGCCATTTGGCCTGTCAAGTCTCTACTGGCTGTCTGCAACATCAGTCCAGCTCGTTGCACTTTTCTTGGTCTTTACCCACGGCCCCCTGATGCTTTCTGTATTTTGTATATGTAGTTGTCTTGAATGGAATAATGGTTGTTATAATGATGTTATAACTGATTGCTGGTGATGTCCAAGTGTCTCAAGGCTTCTGCACGCACACAGCTGAGATCTCTCATGCATGAGCAGAGTGAAACATAGATACTTGAAACAGGAGCCATCCATGTGATCCTTCTGAACCTGCCCTGCCACTCCATGTGATCATGGTTGATCCTCTATATCAATCTCATGCTTTCTCCCAAGCTTTAAAAACTAAAAAAATTACACATATTGTTAATTGAGAGCCTTTTTTTTTCTATTTAAGACAGGGATAGATAGATAGGTTCTTGATTGGTAAGGAGATCAAGGGTTATGGGGAGCAAGCAGGAAAATAGGGTTGAGAAACATATCAGCCATGATCAAATGGTGGAGCTGAATGGCCTACTTCTGCTCCTCTATCTTATGTGTTTTATTTTGTTTGTTTTTATCAGAACTGATTTGACTGCAGATTTGATATGTACTGATGTTTTCTTTTGGAATGGATGAGGTTTGCCGGAGTGAACCACGTTCACTTAGCCACAAGATTGTGTCAACCCAATGATAGGAAATTAGCAATGCAGTTGTTGAAACAGTGAAAACAAGCATTAATAATTCTCTCTTGAATGCATTTACGGCTTATAATAAAAACAGAAAGTGCTTTAGAATCTCAGCAGGTTTGGAAGCATCCATATAGAGAGAAACAGTGGTAATGTTGCAAGTTTGACATGACCCTTCTGAAGGAGTTTGTGTTTTTATTTCAGATCTCCAGCACCCGTAGTCCTTTAGCTTTTATTGCAGCCACAGGTTGACTGGTTGCACTCCTGGGAGATTGTTGTTGTGTTGCCACCACTGTTATTCCTGTTGTTTTACTATCCACAGGCTGGAGGCTACCTTGGAAGACTGCTCTTGTATCACTTCCAAGCAGCACGTGACTGTATACAGGCAGCGCCATCTTTGTTCCTGGCACCTGCTGTCTGTTGCTTCGTGGTGATTTGGCACTGCAAACCTTCTCTTCTGAGCATGCATGGGGGTGCTGCACCCCCACCAATAAATGCAGCTTAATGCAATTCTCTTTTCGCAAGTCCCAACTGTATCTGTTTTCACCACACTTTTGGATTATGGCCACTTATTCGTGCTTAAAATAGAAAGTTATTCCTCATGTCACTGGTGGAAAAGACTTAATAAACATGTTTAAAGTGAATTGCTACATAAAGAATGCCTTGAGGGGACTTTTTTTAATCATTCATGGGATGAGGGTGTCACTGGCCAGGCAACATTTATTGCCCATCCCTAATTGCCCAGGAGGCAGTTAAGAGTCAATTGCATTGTTGCGGGTCTGGAGTCACATGTAGGCCAGACCAGGTAACAATGACAGTTTCTTTTCCTAAAGGAATCAGGGAAGTAGATAGGTTTTTCCTGACAATTGACAATTTTCATGCAGAGCTAGAAAAAAAAATTAAAATTTCGGCAGGTCAGTGACATGAAGCATTTAACTTTTAATTAATTCCAATTTTTTAAAATTGAATTCAAATTCCATCATCTGCTGTAGCGGGATTTAAACCCATGTCCTCTGAACATTTCTTGGATCTCTGGATTAATAGTCTAACAGTAATTTCACTGGACCATCACTTCCCTCATCTATAGAGCAAGAGAAAAAAATTAACATTTCAGGGGGTTGTCAACACAAAACGTTTGACTTGTTATCTCCTCTTTCCCCTCAAATGCTGTTTCATCTGCTGAGTGGTTACATTTCTGTTTTCAATTCTGTTTTCTAGCATCTGCAGAATATTGCTTTTGTTTCCAAACGATGACATTTAGGCCTCATAAAGGGAGACCTTGTTTTCCTAGTTTTGTAGTTTGTGGAAGGTGTGAATGCACTATTTCAAAGCCTTTTAGTTGTTGCGATGTATGCACTTCGTCTCACTCATTCACTTACCCAGACTTTGTAGTTGAGACACCTTCTTTTCAGATGAAAGGGATGGGTTACTAGTGGCAGGTGAGTTTATGTGTTTAAGTTGTTAATCAGTTAGCTTGTTTAATTTCAGGAACGAGCAAACTGGTACAGAAGTGTCTGGGGAAATGTTCAGTTAAGCTGCTATCTCTGCAGGAATGCTCACTTGGGAAAGGAGAGCAGACAGTGAATATCCTTTTAAAATAGGCAGCATGTTAATGAAGGAAATGAGTCGTCCAACCAACTTTGTTTCCATATTTCCAGCAGTCCTGGGCAATAAAAATGCCATTGCATTCCAGTTTTTGTTGAAGCAGATGCTGGCGCATCTAGTATTGCAGATGCAATGGTTTCAGGTTTTAAAAGGCTTGGAAGTCACATGCAATTTCTCTGTGAGATTGCTAGCAGCACTCAGCTGCGTCAGAAGCAGATGGACAATGACTGTCCTGACATGTTAACACCTGCACTTCCCCTCTCCACAGATGCTGCCTGATGTGCTGAGTATTTCTAGCAGTTTTCTGGTTTTTGTTTCACACAGGTGTAAAACTTTTTTGGTTGACTGCCTCCATCATTCAACCACCTTTTGTTTTGGTTTTTGTCATCTCCCTATTATTACTTCTGCGTTATTTTGCCTGGTTGCTTAATCTACATAGGTTCCAAGTAGCCCAAATCCTATTACCCTCACTGCAGTCAATGATCCACACCAAATGCCTATCTGCAGCAAGCTAAACTTGAACCCTCCTTCCACCTTGATCCAATCTCCCTTCATCCTACATTCTATATATTCTTAAATTCTTTAATTGTCAATTCTTCTTCTTGACACCTCTGTCCACGCAACAGATGCTTCAATTGATTTGCTCCCTCATCCTTTCAGAAACCTTTTTCTTGATTCATTTTCTTCAACTGAGCTTTTTAGTCTAATGGATCATGGGCATTGATTGCCTTCACAATTGTAAAGTGCCTTTAGACTCCTAGAGTAATCCAGTGAAGGTCACATGGCTCTTTATGCTCTTCGCTAAAGCATTAATCCCAGTCTTCCATGAAATAACTGCACGAAGGTTGGTGTCCCTTCACCGAATAACCCTTTGTTTACACATTCATAGTACATGATGCTGACCCAGCTAGCTCAGCGCCGGCTCCTAGAGTGAGCAGACCCCTGACACTCTGTTTATATCTATCAGCCAGGGCTCCTTGATTGAGGCTTTTAACCTGGTCCATTCAGGGAACTCATATTTTAGGAGGTCAACCTGGCTGACTCTTTCCAATTACTGCACTCCACCTTTCTCTTCATAGCCCTGTACTTTGTTTCTGCTTCACTCGAATTGCCTTTTGAATCTGTTACTACCGTCATTTCAAACAGTGTATTAAAATTTAAATAACTTGCTGTGAACAAAATATTTATGGGAGATTTATTAAGAACTGTTATACAAATGCCTTCCTCTTTATTGGAAAGCACGTTCTCTGCATTTTAAGTTAGGTCACGAATTTGCTATGTAGCAAACTCAGAACTCTTTACTGGAGCAATCCATTGCAGACGTAGCATGGTGCTAGAAGTTTATTTTGATGAAGTGAGTTGATGCTGTCTAATGCAGTATGTGGAATTAATAGGTACTAGCTACATTGCTTCAGCAGGATGTCAGTCATATGGGATTGGGATTTAAGAAGGTCCTAGTGAAGCACAACTTAACTGTACCTCTGTCCATAGTGTAAATAGTTAATAAATGGTTATCAGTTTTTCACTCGTATGATCGCTGTCTAAGGCTCCCAGACCCAGCTCATAATATTTAAACATTTAATGTTGAGGAGATCCAGTAGAAAATTATAGTGGTCTAGAAGGAATGCCATCACAATATGAGCGTCAAATTCACTGTGTTTTGCTTCTGAATTCTCAGGTCATTTCACACCTCTCTGCAGTACTATTCCCAGGAATCATGTCTTCTTCTTTTGATTGGGTACATTTCCATGCCACCTGTTCAATCCAAATTTAAAGTTGTCCTCCTTGTGTTCCAGTTCCTCTAAGGCTTTTCCATCATTCTATCTCTGTCTTTGTCATCTCCTGAAACCCTACAACTCACTGAGAAAACTGCCTTCTTCCAGTTTTGGCCTCACCTCCTCACTCTCTTTACTCCACCATTGCCTATGGTGCGTCAGTCATTTAGGCCTCACGCTCTAAAAAATGCCTTCCTGAAATGTTCCTCTACCTCACTTTCCTCCCTGTTTAGAAGGCTGGTTCACAAGTCTGTTCTTTGAAGCTTTGACCCCTCTTTCCCCCCCCCCCCCGCCATTAATGTGGAGGCGACAGCCTAGTGGTATCGCTGGGCTATTAATCCAGAGACCCAGTTAATGTTCTGGGGACCCAGGTTCAAATCTTGCCATATGACAGATGGTGTAATTTTATTTTCGCTAAAATCTGGAATTAAGAGCCTAATGGTGACCGTGAATCCATTGTCAAGTATCAGGAAAAACCCATCTGGTTCACTAATGTCCTTTTAGGGAAAGAAATCTGTTGTCGTTACCTGGTCTGGACTACATTTGACTCCAGACCGACAGAAATATGGTTGATTCATAACTCCCCACTGGGACAATGCAATAAATGCACCAGCAATGGCCTCATCCCATGAATGAATAAAAAATATCCATATTTGGCAACATGTCAAATTTTGTTTGACCCTCATTCCCGTGAAGCACCTTAGCACCTGCAGCACAGAGGGTACCATGTAAATACAGATTATTGTCATTCTTGTCATCGTCATCGTTGTCATCTGATAATGTCTCCAAATTGCCCTTTCTCCTAGCACTTTCCCAATGCAACTCTGCAAGAAGCAAGATAGGGCAGCACGGTAGCTCAATGGTTAGCACTGCTGCCTCACTGTGCCAGGGACCCAGGTTCGATTTCACCATCAGGTGACTGTCTATGTGGAGTTTTCATGTTGTCCCCGTGTCTGCGTGGGTTTCCAACAGTTTCCTCCCACAGTCCAAAGATGTGCAGGTTAGGTGGATTAGCCATGGGAAATGCAGGGTTACAGGAATAGCGTAGGGGGTGTTAGGACGGGGTTGGATGCCCTTCAGAGTGTCACTTTGGAATCTATAGGCCGAATGGCCTGCTTCCAAAATGTAGGGATTCTACGATATGTCCATTTGCTCCTTTCTGTACTATTCAGTTTTTGTTTTGGTCACAGAAGAAATGTTTTATTGCAAATGTTTAGACAGTTTCTTGGGACTGGGAGTTCATATCCTTCAGCTTGATCCACTTTAGCACTAGTTTCTTCACCTGATGGTTTGCTTGAGCCGCTTCCTCCTTCATCGTGCAGATCCATCAGTTTGCCCAGTTCAAACTTCAGCTTCTTTACATTTGAAAAGTCAAAATGTTAAATATCATGAAGCGGGTAAATGAACTGACAAGTTTTTTTCAGTGTCCTTACCAATACTGTCTGGGATCAGTTTGTTGACAGTCTCCTTGGTTTTGCACTTCACGAGCCACAATCTCCACCGTCTTGTGGATTGCGCTGACATTGAGCGTAGGACGTCTTATGAATCTGGTTTCTAAGTTTCTTATTAAACCTAGCACAAAACAAGCAGGGCAAGTATCCATCTCAAAAACATGACCTTGTAAGGCTCCTACGGCAGTCTTATTCCCCTTGTAACCTTGTGACCTTGCCCACATTCCAGATGTTAAACATCTCTGGAGCCTTAACATATCACCAACCCTTTTTTGGAGAAGGGGTTCCACGATCATCATCTTCTCAGCGCTCTTTTTGCCCCCTTTGGTCAGTCTCTTGTTTTTGTAACTGCCATGTTGCTCAAGGAGCTGGAAAAGTATAGGAAGTGTCACTTATTGTCTCCTCGTTTCCTCTATATCCCTGTAAATTCTGTCTGTGTTTTAGTTTCCTCTCACAACCCTGCTCTTTTCTTGGGCCTCCTAAACTGTTCCAACTGTGCTCAATTCAAAGCAGCATCTTCTCTTTCCCTCAGCATTCTACTGGCTTCTGAACTAATTATTTAGCAGTAAGAGGTTTTTTTTTTTCTAGTTGTTTTTCCTCCACTTTCTTGACAACCTTTTTCATTTTCATAGTTTCGATTTCCAGCTCTAAACAAGACGACTTCCGCTTTTCAAAAAAGGAAATTCCTTACTTTCCAGGATTGACCTTAAACATGTATCAGAGATAAAAGGTACTGCAGATGCTGGAGAATCCGAGATAACAAGCATGGGGCTGGATGAACACAGCAGGCCAAGCAGCATCATAGGAGCAGGAAAACTTGACATTTCGGGCCTACACCCTTCATCAGAAGTTGGGGAGGGAAAGAGGGTTCTGAAATAAATAGGGATAGAGGAGAGGATAGGTGGAGAGGAGGCAGACAAGTCGAAGAGGCGGGGATGGAGCCAGTAAAGGTGAGTGTAGGTGGGGGGGTAGGGAGGAGATAGGTCAGTCCAGGGAGGACGGACAGGTCAAGGGGGCGGGATGATGTTAGGAGAGGATAGGTGGAGAGGAGGCAGACAAGTCGAAGAGGCGGGGATGGAGCCAGTAAAGGTGAGTGTAGGTAGGGGGGGTAGGGAGGAGATAGGTCAGTCCAGGGAGGACGGACAGGTCAAGGGGGCGGGATGATGTTAGTAGATAGGAGATGGGGGTGGGGCTTGAGGTAAGAGGAAAAACCGGTTAGGGAGGTGGAGATGAGCTGGGCTGGTTTTGGGATGCGGTTGGGGGAGGGGAGATTTTGAAGCTTGTGAAATCCACATTGATGCCATTGGGCTGCAGGGTTCCCAGGCTGAATATGATTTGCTGTTCCTGCAGCCTTCGGGTGGCATCACTGTGGCATTGCAGGAGGCCCAGGATGGATATGTCATCTGAGGAATGGGAGGGGGAGTTGAAATGGTTCGCGACTGGGAGGTGCAGTTGTTTGTTGCGAACTGAGCGCAGGTGTTCTGCAAAGCGGTCCCCAAGCTTCCGCTTGGTTTCCCTGATGTAGAGGAAGCCACAACGGGTACAGCAGATGCAGTATACCACATTGGCAGATGTGCAGGTGAACATCTGCCTGATGTGGAA
>JAHRHZ010000034.1:8935758-8980332 GCA_024137785.1 Ginglymostoma cirratum | reverse complement strand
GGCGCCGATGCAGTCATCAATGTAACGGAGGAAGAGGTGGGGTTTAGGGCCAGTGTAGGTACGGAAGAGGGATTGTTCCACGTAACCTACAAAGAGGCAGGCATAGCTTGGGCCCATGCGGGTACCCATGGCCACCCCCTTTGTCTGTAGGAAGTGGGAGGAATTGAAAGAAAAGTTGTTGAGGGTGAGGACGAGTTCGGCTAAGCGGATGAGGGTGTCGGTGGAGGGGGATTGGTCAGTTCTGCGGGACAGGAAAAAGCGGAGAACCTTTAGGCCATCTGCATGGGGAATACAGGTGTATAGGGACTGGACGTCCATAGTAAAAATGAGGTGTTGGGGACCAGGGAATTGGAAGTTCTGGAGGAGGTGGAGGGTGTGGGTGGTGTCACGGACGTAGGTAGGGAGTTCCTGGACCAAGGGGGTGAAAATGGAGTCTGGGTAGGTGGAGATGAGTTCTGTGGGGCAGGAGCAGGCGGAGACAATGGGTCGACCAGGGCATTCAGGTTTGTGGATTTTGGGGAGGAGATAGAAGCGGGCGGTGCGGGGTTGGGGAACGATGAGGTTGGAGGCGGTGGGTGGGAGGTCACCTGAGGTGATGAGGTTGTGGATGGTTTGGGAGATGATGGTTTGGTGCTCGGGGGTGGGGTCATGATCTAGGGGGCGGTAGGATGAGGTGTCAGAGAGTTGGCGCCTGGCCTCAGCAATGTCGAGGTCAGTGCGCCATACTACGACTGCCTCTCCCTTGTCCGCGGGTTTTAAACTTGACTCTGCAATTTCCTCTGAAGGCAATCTTAATATGACCTTCTTGCTAGAAACCGCTGGTTCAGCTGTGAGTCTGCTTTTACATCTGGAGGAGTCTAACTCACCATCAGGATTGCCTACCCTGAGAGCCTGCTTCAGGTTTTCCTCACTAATGGGCTTACTGGAATTTTGAAGTGCAGTTTTCATGTTCAGGTCCAAAGTTCAGCCATTGGGACAGCACGGTGGCTCAGTGGTTAGCACAGCTGCCTCACAGCACCAGGGACCTGGGTTCAGTTCCAGCCTCTGATGACTGTCTGTGTGGAGTTTGCACATTCTCCCCATGTCTGTGTGGGTGTGCTCTGGTTTTCTTCCACTGTCTAAAAATGTGCTGGTTAGGTGGATTAGGCAATTTACCATGGCCATAGTGTCCAGGGATGTGCTGGCTCGGAAGATTAGCCAATGGGAAATGCAGGGTTACAGGGATGGGGTGGGTCTGGGTGGGATGCTATTTGGAGCATTTATGCGGATTCTTTGGGCTGAATGGCCTGCTTCCACACTGTCGGGATTCTGTATTTGGGAGAGAACACATTTTTTTTTTGATTCGAGGAAGGTGGGATGGTAAAGAATGTATGTACAAATTGAATTTGTGCATTGGTCTGTGAGGAGACCAGTTAATGGACTCAACACAAAATTACTTTCTGTTCTGGTGTGAGAAAAGTGAATTGTATGTCGATTAGTTTTCATGTACTAGTAAGTATTAATAATAAGAACTAGGAACAGGAGTAGGCCATCCGGCCCTTCGAGCCTGCTCCGCCATTCAATAAGATCATGGCTGATCTTTTTGTTGACTCAGATCCACTTACCCGCGCTCTCACCGTATCCCTTAATTCCTTTATTGTTCGAAGAAAATCTACCTTCGCTTTAAAAACGTTTACTGAAGTAGTGTCAACTACTTCACTGGGCAAGGAATTCCATAGATTAATAGCCCTCTGGGTGAAGAAGTTCCTTCTCAATTCAGTCCTCAATCTCGAATCTTGAGGCTATGCCCTTTTGTCATAGATCCACCTGCCAGTGGAAACATCCTCTCTATTTCTGTCTTATCTATTCCCTTCATAATTTTATATGTTTCTATAAGATCCCCCCTCAATCTTCTGAATTCCAATGAATATAATCCCAATCTACTCAGTCTCTCCTCATAAGCCAACCCCCTCAACTCCGGAATCAACCTAGTGAAACTCCTCTGCACCCCCTCCAGTGCCAGTATATCCTTTCTCAAGTAAAAATGTGTTTTGTAATGTCTAAAAATATTTTATTGTTGAAAATAATTTCTTGTGAAAGGTAACAGCAGTGAAGTGGCAGACAGAATAAGAAGCTGCGTTAAAAGCCTGGGTCTTAGTGATCAAGTTTGGTACCAGCTGAAGGCTAAATGAGATCAACCGGTTTCCCGACAGAACCAAGAGTTTGTTTTGGTAGATGCAGCTGTTGAAGTTTCATTATTTCATACTCGATCGGTAACTTCTGCTCTTCTCTGCTGTTGTTTCACAAGCTTTCATCTTCCCACACAGGGAGGGTTCTCGATATATTCTGCTGTCATCGCCTCCATTTCAGTCTGCTGCATTATTTTTGATTCATCTTCAGGACGTTGGTTTCATTCCAAGTCTGCCTTTTATTGCTCATCCCTGGTGCCCAGAGAAGGTGATGGTGAGCCAGTTAAGAGTTGACCATGTTTCCATGAGACTGGAGCCATGTATAGGCCGGACTTGATAAGGATGGCAGATTCCTGAAAGGAAATTAGTCATTTATGCCAGAGAAGGAAGCCCTTCAGCCAATCAAGCCTGCATCCTGTTTTGTGCAATACATTCCAGTCATCCCTGAGTCCCACTTGATCTCTGTAGACCTGAAAATATACTTCCTTTTATGTGCCCATCCATTTCACTTTGACATCTGCCTCCACAATACTTGTGGGCAGTGAATTCCAGTGCATTACCATTCGCTGCCTAAAAATGTTCTTCCTCATATTTACCCTTCATTTCTTTCTAACACCTGAAATTTGTGACCCTTGTCTTTACACCTTCATCTAAAGGGAGCAGTTTTTCCTTGTCTGCCTTATCTAAACCAGTCATAATTTAGTATACCTCTACTAGAGAGGTTGGTATCCCGTCACCAAGTCACCTTTTATTTACACAAATAGTCCTTGACTCTGACTCAGTGTCAGCACTTCTGAGATCCCCCCCTCCCTTTTGTCTGTCAGCCAAGGCTCCCCGATTGGGGCTGATAATCTGGCCCAATCAGGGAACTACAATCACAACATTTTGGCATACAGTCTATGTAATCACCTTGCACTTCTCCACATTAAATTCCATTTACCACTTGCCTGTCCATTCGGCGAGCCTATGACATGTTGAAGGCATATTACATATACCATCTTCCATTTCTCCAAGTTTGTTATCATTTGCAAATTTTTAAAATTCATCCCTGTATTCTAAGGCCCAAGTCACTTCTTTAATACTGCAAAAGAGGAACGGTGGTCCCAGTGAGACCACTGTGGGACACCACCATTGGGATCCTCCGGTTAGACAAATAATCACCTTCATGACTACTCAGTGCTTTCTGTCTTTAAACCAATTACATACTGGCCCTTCTATACCATGAGTCTCAATTTTATTAATTAGCCTTTTTATGTGGTACTTTATCAAATATTTTCATAAAATAATTTAGACCATGTCCACCACATTCTCTTCATCAAACTTCTTTGTTCTCCATCTAAAAAATTCCATTAGATTAACTGTGCACAATTTGCTTCTTAAATAACCTTATTTAATTCTAACCTCTAATTGTCCTTTTCTTTTTGTTGTTTTTCTGAAACCTCACCCACTATTGATGTAAAACTAACTGGCCTGTCAATGCTAGGGCTGTTCTTAGATCCTTCTCAAAGAAAGATGTCACATTTGTCACTCTCTGGTCCCCTTCAGCACCCCTCGCCATCTCTAGTGAAGATTGGAAGATATGGGAAGCCCTTCTGCTTTTTCCGCTCTCACTTCCTCCAGTGACCGGCAATGCAAACTATTGAACCAGATGACTTACCTATCCTAGGTGTAGCCAATCTTTCTGAAGCCTTCTGTATTTTCACCCTATTCATCGATTCCACCATTTCAACTTCTAAAAGTGATCATCCCATGAGCAGCTGTCACACCAGAGTTGAGTGATGGTGTGTTTTACCTCAGGGTCATGCCTGTCAGTGATGGGCAGGTTTGACCGGGTGAGGCTTTCGCAATGGCTGCAGCTGGTACAGAAATTGAACTGCTGTTGTCTCCGTATTGCAAACCAGCTTCCAGCCAACTGAGCTAACCTATCCCTCACCTCTCCTTCTGTTGATAATCGGATTTGTCCTCTTAGTAAACACTGATACAAAGTACTCACTGAGTACTTGTCCTTCACTTCTTAGTGTAACTTGTCTTTTTATCCCTAACAGGACTCATTCCATTTCTAACTAAACCACTTTTACAAATCAGAGGATTCTTAGGTTCCCTTTTTGTTAATGGTCGTTCTATTCCTATTTTTGTTTTCTTTGTTTGTTCACAGAATCTAGGCCAGGCCAACTGTTTTTGCCAATCATTGCCCTGGAGAAAGTGGTAGTGAACAGTCCATGCGAGCTAGATACACGTACTGTGCCATTAGGGATAGAGTGCCATGATTTTCCCAGCAACACTGAAGGAAGGATGGTTTTGTTTCAAGTCAGTAGAGTATGACATGGGGACCGTTAAAATCTGTAATGCTGTTGTAGATATTTTAAACCTTGTACTGCAATGGATGTGGAATTGAAAAGTACAGTTGGAGAATCATTCCATGAAATTCTCAGAGGCCAAGGACAAGTTATTTTGTACGTTCAACTGTGGCCGTCTAAATCAATCTTAAACTTGGCCTATCAAAATTTATGACATTGTAAATGTTTCAAAGCGTTGCTCATGATCATGTGATTGATTTAGTGTGTATGAATTCTAAGGGTGGTGAATGCCAACATTCTTACAGGTCTGTACATATAGTACCTCTCTCTACCTGGCATATCTCCATGTCCCTTGTCCCCAGTCTTCAATTCCTAGGCATTTATCTGTGCCGTAATAATCGATCGTTGCTTTATAGTTTCTTTTCAGAGACCATTTTGAATATTATTGTTGTTATTTTTACTGGTAAAACCTTGCCCACGTGATCAAAGACTCTCACTCTCAAACATAAAATCGAATTTTACACTTGACCAGTTGTGCCTTTTCTTTCCTCCCCTTCTGGAGTATATGAAGGAAGAGAGAGTGTCTGTGTCTGTGTCTGTGTCTGTGTCTGTGTCTGTGTCACAATATACATTTAACCATCGAAGTGGGGTCAGAGCCACCAGTGGCTGATAATAGTGTGGGAGTGGAGAGTGCACAGGTTAGTACAGAATAGGACTGGGGAGGAATTGTTTGAGTTTAAAATAACTTGCCATGTTGGAATCACTGTTTCATCCCTGAACTTTTGCAATCTTGATGAGCAACATGGATAAATTCCAGCAAGGCTGGGGGTAAATTTAGCTTTCCACGATAAATTTGACTTGTCAAGGACAGTCAAAATTGATGTTGACTAAATCTTACTTAACAGCGAATTCTAAGTTCCAGTTGGGAAATATTATCATAACCCTTTAAAACACTTGGGCCAAGCACTTTCTTAAGAGTTCAGAAATGGCATTTTGACTTGGGGAGGATCAAATAATACTGCTGGAGAGAGATGCTGGCATCTCAGAATTCTCTGAGAGGAAAAGATGATCAAACATTATGAAAGTGAATGGAAACAAGCATGAGAAGGTTCTACAGGCCTGGAAGCATCTGTGAAGAAAAATCGGAGTTAAAGTTTTGGGTTCGGTGACCCTTCCTCAGTTCTGGATTTTAGCGGGGCATTTGATAAGGTTCCCCGTGGTAGGCTCATTCAGAGAGTAAGGAGGCATGGGATCCAGGGAAATTTGGCTGTCTGGATACAGAATTGGCCGTCCAGTAGAAGACACAGGGTGGTAGTAGACGGAAAATATTCACTCTGGAGTTCAGTGACCAGTGGTGTTCCTCAGGGATCTGTTTTGGAACCTCTGCTCTTTGTGATCTTTATAAATGACTTGGATGAGGGAGTGGAAGGGTGGGTTAGTCAGTTTGCCAATGATACGAAGGTTGGTGGAGTTGTGGACAGCGTGGAGGGCTGTTGTAGGTTGCAACGGGACATTGACAGGATGCAGAGCTGGGCAAAGAAGCTGCAGATGGAATTCAACCCAGAAAAGTGTGAAGTGATTCATTTTGAAAGGTCGAATTTGAATGCAGAATACAGGGTTAATGGCAGGATTTTTGGCAGTGTGGAGGAACAGAGGGATCTTGGGGTCCAAATCTATACATCCCTCAAAGTTGCCACCCATGTTGATAGGGTTGTTAAGAAGGCATATGGTGTAATGCCTTTCATTGGCAGGGGAATGGAGTTTAAAAGCTGTGAGGTTATGGTGCAACTTTAAAAACTCTGGTTAGACCACACTTGGAATATTGTGTTCAATTCTGGTTGCCTCATTACAGGAAGGATGTGGAAGTTGTAGAGAGGGTGCAGCGGAGATTTACCAGGATGCTGCCTGGACTGGAGGGCAGGTCTTTTGAGGGAGCTACGGCTTTTCTCATTGGAGCAAAGAAGGATGAGAGGTAACTTGATAAAGGTGTACAAGATGATGAGATGCATAGATAGAGTGGATAGAGACTTTTTCCCAGGGTGGAAATGACTGTCATGAGGGTGCTTAATTTTAAGGTGATTGGAGGAAGGTATGGGGAGATGTCAGAGGTAGGTTCTTTACACAGAGAGTGGTGGGTGCATGGAATGCACTAGTGTAGTGGAGTCAGATATGTTTGGGACATTTCAGCAACTCTTGGATAAGCACATGGATGGTAATATAATGTAGGTTATGAACGGTAGTTTGATCTTAGAGTAGGATAATAGGTTGGCACAACATCATGGGCTGAAGGGCCTGTACTGTTCTATGTTCAATGATCAGCCATGATCATGAAGAATGGCAGAGCAGGCTCGAAGGGCAAAATGGCCACCTCCTGCTCCTGTTTCCTATGTTTCTGTGTTTACCCCCAGCCTTGCTAGAATTTATTCATGTTCCTCATCAAGATTGTAAAAGTTCAGGGATGAAACAGTGATTCCAACATAGCAGCACAGTGTATTATTTAAGTACACAAACATTTTTCCACTCAAATGTTTTAAAGACACCCAGGTACATATCTTTTGTAAAAATGACTCCTGGTAGAAGATTTCTGAATATGGATATGACTATTTTTGGTCTTCTAAAGGATTACTTTCTGAATTTGGGTGGGGACATATTTTATGGCCTCATAGAAATTCTGACAGGTCATTCTGACTCGGTGGCTTATACTTTTCTGTGCATCTGTTTGTTTTTTAAATGAAATTGCTTGCAGCGAAGTAAGCTGCTTGCGTTGATATGCCTTTTTCGGGAGGTAGCTAAATTGTAAGTTGTTGTAGAGCAAAAGACAAACTCACTCAGAAGGAAAGTGCATGGAAATGTAGGCAAGTAGAGAAACTGAATAAGTCAGTCTTCCTTTTGCATTGATCCAACATTAAAAGCAACTTGAGCATTTAGGAGTTGTACCTCTAGATTGGAAATTTGCTCATGTCACTGTGCCCTTTAAAAGAAGTGAAAGAGGAAACCAGGGAATTACAGAACAGTTGGCCTGATATCTGGAGTAGGGAAATTGTCGGAGTCTATAAACAAGAATGGGCTAACTGATCACCTCAAAATTCCAGTTAATCAGGGAGAGTCGGCATGGATCCATGAAGAGTAGGTCCTGCCTGACAAACCGTAGAATTTTTTTGAAGATGTGACACAGGTGTTGGGCCAAAGTAATTCGGTGGGTGCTGTTTATACAGTCATTCCTGTATATTCATAAGGGTTCCGTTCCTGAGAACCCCCACAAATGAAGAGATTCACAGGTGCGGAGCTCTTTTAAAAGTAAATTTAAAAATAGGTTAAAAATCATCGATACATGAGTTTTGCCCACGTATGTTGAATTTTGTTGATACTTTTTGGTGTGGGTAGGCGAATTCACGGTTTTGCAGATACCAAGGATTTTCTGTATGGACATCTGGAAGGCTTTTGAGAAGGTCCCACGCAGGAGACTGTTAGCTAGGATGGAAACCCACAGAATTTAGGGCAAATTACTGACATGGATAAGAATTTGATTGAGTGTCAGTTGAAATAATGGGTGAGTATTCAAACTGGCAGAATTAGACTAGTAGTGTCTCACGGGGTTCTGTGCTGGGGCCTCAATTATCCACGATATCCATTAACTCCTTTGATAATGGCATAGAAGGTCAAATATCCAGGTTTGCTGACGTCGCAAAATTGGGCAGCAGTGTAGACAGTGTTGATGACAGCATAAAATTACAATAGGATGTTGATAGATTAGGTGAATGGGCAAAGCTGCAGCAGATCGGGTTCAGGTGCATAGCTGTTTAAAATGCCATGCTCAGGTGCAGAAAAATAATCAAGAAGGCTAATGAAATGGTGGCCTTCATATTTAAAGAGCTGGAGCATAGGGATGCAGGCATTATGCTGCCATTATACAAAACCCTAGTTAACTTAGAGTAGTGTGAGCACATCTGGGCACCAGCCTTTAGGAAGGATATTTTGATCCTGGAGAGAGCTGGATGCAGGTTTACAAGGATGGTACCTGGACTTTAGGGGTTAAGTTATGAGGACAGATTAGACAAAATAGGCCTTTATTCTCTAGAATTTAGAAGGTTAAGGGATGATCTAATTGGTCTTTAAGATATTAACAGGGAATGACAGGATAGATGAAGACTACTTGGGACTGTCAGGGTCAGGATCCTTTCCTCATCATAAAATTCTGTGATTCTATGGTGCAGAAGGAGGACATTCAGCCCATCATGCCTACTCCGGTTCTATTACTTAGTGCCAATCTTCCGCCTTCTTCCCCATATCATGGCACACCATTTCTATCCACAGTATCATCCAATGCGCTGCCCCAGTTGAATCTGCTCCTACCACATTTCCAGTCCTCGCCTCAAAGGGAGTGAGGAGCCAAATGTACAGGATCTCCAATATTTGTCTTGGCCCTTTTCTGTCCTATTGTGGACTGTTTTCTCCTGGAATGAGAGAAGGGAAATTTTTGAAAGTAAATGGATCAACCGTTAATGCAGGTGGAGGAAAAGTCTCCAGTGGGAGAGTAGACAGCACAGAGACCACACAGAATTAATGAGTGAGAGAAGCTGTTACATGCACTAGTCAGAGTGACAGAGCATGAGTCTTTATGAGAGCTGTGTGCAGTGGCAGGGAGAAGATGTTGGCCCTTAACTTGATGGAATGGAGAAGGTCACTGGCCTAACTGCAGCATTGCTGGGCGTTCTTCCAAATGGCTGAGACTGCACTGACCCGGGTAACAACCTCGGGTCAGGCTGGCTGGGAGGGTCTAGTGTCGTGGCTTTTCCTGCCAATCCTGTGGTGAGGGGATATCCTTCCTCTGCACAACCCCGTCCAAGAAGTCTTTGAACGCAACGTGGGGATGCCAAACTCCACTAATCTACCAAGTCTGTGGTAAATGTCAAGAACGGAGCAAGGCAGCTGTAGACTGAGTGCTTGACCGGATGCACAATGGCCTTTTAATGACAGCACTAGGGATTCTAGGATACCCTAGTGGTGGTGAGAATTGTGGCTAGAGCGAGTGGGAGAATTGGGGTAGCATTGGACAAGATGTCATTATAGCAGTGTGGTAGATAGTTCTGAAGAAGGGTCCCAACCTGACTTTGTCTGCTGTCTAACCTGCTGTGTTCCTCCAGCTCCACACTGTGTTGTCTAGATAGTTAACAAGGTGAGTTTGAGACAATAGCATGAGAAGTCCTGGAGAGAAACCCTCCACAAAATTCAAAAAAGTGACACTTTGCCAAAATACAATAATATTCAGCCTAAAGTTCTTTTTTCTGAAGTGAGTTGCATTTTCTGAACCTCATAGCAGTGCCTTAAATGATCCGAGTTTGTGTCTGTGTACCTTCATGATAGGCTTTGGATGGTACTATTACTTCCGAGTTCTGGTTGGAACGTCTAAGCCTGTTAGTGTTTGTGTTTGATTGGTTCATTCATATAGATATCACTGGTCAAAGCATTGGAGACCATTGCAAAGCAGCTGGAACCAGATTTCCAACTCTCTATCAAGAAAAGGCTAAATCTAAGTGTGTGAAAGAAAGGACTTGACTTTATACAGCATCTTTTCATGAGTTCTGAATGCCCTAAAATGCTTCAAAACCAATGGAATACTTTTTAAATGTAATCACTGCATTTGTGTAGGAAATGTTTGTGTGTGTTGTGAAAGTGAATTTGCTTCCTGAAAACATATTAGTCCATGATGCAAAACTCTGATGAAGAGTCATGTAGACTCGAAATGTTAACTTGCTTTCTCTCCGTGGATGCTGCCTGACCCACTGTGATCTCCAGCATTTTTTCGTTTTCAGTTCAGATTCCAGAATCTGCAGTAATTTGCTCCTATGTGATGCAAAGCAAGTTTGAAGCAGCAAGAGACTCTGGTGAAAGGTGAACTGCAATAATTACTCAGGAATAAACTGTGTTTGTTTCATTTCAAATATCTGGAAACTAAAAGATAATGAGAATATACAAAGGGTATAACTGCGCCTTTTTTGCTCAGTCACTGTGATTAGCATTGCTAAATGTGACACTGGGACACTATGAGCGGGAGAAATAAAACAAAAAAAAAGCTGCGAATGTCATTTCAAAGAACCATTACATGTTGCGATGCAAGCAATAACGGAAGCGTGCTGGAAACAGCCCAGCACCTGTGGGCAACAACAGAATTTAAAGTTTCAGCTGTAGAACATTTTTAGCCAGCGGTAGAAAGAATTACGGATGAGCAGAATTATTTGTTAATGCTCATCTGTACTTTCAGTTCCAATGGCAGTCCTACACCTGAAATATTAAGAACTCTTGTGCTTTTTACAGATGCTGAGAATCCTGCCCTGTATTTCCACGATGCTTCTGTTTTAGTTTCACATCTGCAATTTTCAAAACAAAAATTTGCTTCAGAAAGAGGACAGTTACAAAGGAGATGCCTATGCGTTGTCTGTCAGTGAACCACTGAATGTAAAGAAACCTAGATAGAGAATAGCATTGTCAGTGTTGACATTTCCTTGTATTATCTATCACAAGCTCCCAAATATATTTACAGGCCTGGCAGCTGCATTTGCTTTAACCAAGTTAAATAAGTGAACGTTTCTCCAGAAATTGTGGATTGCCAGAATCAACAAGAGAATCTTTTATCAAGGACTGAAATTTTACTTATTCCATAGCTAATGACCATCTCTCGGCCGACATCACTCAAACCGATTATGCAGTCATTAACACACTGCAGTTTTGAGATCTTGCTGCAATTTCTATATTTCAATAGTAACAACACTTCAAAAGTATTTCCATTTGGCTGCTATGCACTTGAAGATGTTCTGAGGTTCTAAAGGTGCTTTATTAATGGCAGTCCTTTTGCACCTGGGCAACAGAAAATTCATATACAGCAGCAATGTGTTAATTCAAACAAAGAAGCCCTCCCGGTTATGTATTGACTGAAACAACCTTGACAAGCTTAGTTGTCAAAGATTAATCCTTGGTTTCTCAAACACCTACTCAATTTGACTCAGATTACAGCACTATAGCAGTAAATTGCTTTTACATTTCCAAATATAATATTTGTAAGTGATACTTGGACAGTTTTTATTCCACGTATCAATAATAGATTGGTTATTTATGCAAGGCCTTATTATCACATAGGCTACTAGTACAAACAACCCATTGTCAGCTGTTCATCGTCCCCATTAGCAACTCTTCATTCTCCTGGCTAACCTTTACCTGAGATAACAAGGTGTAGAGCTGGATGAACACAGCAGGCCAAGCAGCATCAGAGGAGCAGGAAAACTGACGTTTCAGGCCTAGACCCTTCTTCAGAAATTCTCAAAAATTATCTCAGATTCTCCAGCATCTGCAGTTCCTACTATCCCTAACCTTTAGCTGAGATAGTAGGTACTGCAGATGCTGGAGAATCCGAGATAACAAGGTGTGGAGCTGGATGAACGCAGCAGGCCAAGCAGCAAGGCCCGAAACGTCAAGCTTTCCTGCTCCTATGATGCTGCTTGGCCTGCTGCGTTCCTCCAGCTCCACACCTTGTTATCCCTAACCTTTAGCCGTTCCTTTGTCTGCCCAACATTTTTGTTTCTCTCTTTGGGCTACATCTCCACTTATTATTTACTTTTTTCCCATCCCACATCCTACCTTTAGTGAATTTTTCCCTTTTTCCAGTTACTGTCAGTTCTGAGGAAAGGTTGCTGGACCCGAAATGTTAATTCTGCATTCTCTTCGCAGAGGCTGCCGGATCTGCTGAGTTTTACATGCATAAGGAATAGGAGCAGGAGTAGGCCATCTGGCCCCTTGAGCCAGCTTCGCCATTCAGCAAGATCATGGCTAATCTTTTTCATGGCCTCAGCTCCACTTACCCACCTGCTCACCATAACTATTAATTCTTTTACTGTTCAAAAATCTATCTACCTTTGCCTTAAAAACATTCAACGAGGCAGCTTCAGCTGCTTCACTGGGTATGGAATTCCACAGATTCACAACCCTTAGGGTGAAAAAGTTCGTTGTTAGCTCAGTCCTAAATCTGTTCCCCGCTTATTTTGAGGCTATGCCCTCCTAGTTCTAGTTTCACCTGCCAGTGGAAACAGCCTCCCTGCTTCTATCTTATGTATTCTCTGCATAATTTTATATGTTTCTATTAGATAATCTCTCCATAGAAGTCAATCCTCTCATTTCTGGAATCAACCCAGTGAACCTCCTCTGTATCCCCCCCAGTGCCAGTACATTCTTTCTCACGTATGGAGATGAAAACTGTACACAGTACTCCAGTTGTGGCCTCACTAACACCCTATACAGCTGCAGCATAATCTCCCTTTTTAAACTTCATCCATCTCGCAATGAAGGACAATATTTCATTTGCCTTCTGAATTACCTGGTGCACCCTCAAACCGTCTTTCTGAGATTCATGCACAAGGACACCCAGGTCCCTCTGCACAGCAACATGCTGCAATTTTTTACCATCCAAGTAATAGTCCTTTTTATTCTTATTCCTTAAAAAAGGATGACCTCACATTTACCGACATTGTACTCCATCTGCCAGACCCTTGCCAACTCACTTAACCTATCTATATCCCTCTGCAGACTTTCAGTGTCCTCTACCCACTTTGCTTGACCATTCATTTTAGTGTCATCTGCGAAATTTGACACACTACACTTGGTCCCCAGCTCTAAATGATCTATGTAAATTGTAAACAATTGGGCCCCAATACTGATCCCTGAGGCACTCCACTAGCCACTGATCACCAAGCAGAAAAACAAACATTTATCCCCACTCTGCTTTCTTTTCATTTATCAATCTTCTATCCATGCCAGTACGTTGCCCATAACCCTGTGCACCTTTATATTATGCAGCAGCCTTTTGTGCGGCACCTTGTCGAATGTCTTTTGGAAATCCAGATGCACCACATCTACTGGGTCCCTGTTGTCCACTGCACTTGGAATGTCCTCAAAAAATTCCAGTAAATTAGTTCAACGTGACTTGCCTTTAATGAACCCATACTGCATCTGCCCAATGGGACAATTTCTATCCGGATGACTTACTATTTGATGATCGATTCAAGCATTTTCCCCACTGCAAAAATAAAGCTAATGGGCCTATAGTTACCCGTCTGTTTTGCAATGCTGAAACCACCCCAGAGTCCAGAAATTCTGGTAAGTTACCATGAGTGCATTTCTCTCACCATCTCTTTTAGTACCCTGGGATGAATTCCATCATGTCCAGGAGACTTGTCTACCTTTAGCCCCATGAGCTTGCCCAACACTCCCTCTTTAGTGGTAATAACTGTTTCCAGGTCCTCACCTGCCGTAGCCTCCTTGTCATCAATTATTGGCATTTTATTTATGTCTTCCACTGAGAAGACCAATGCAAAATATCCGTTCAGTGCGTTGGCTGTTTTCTCATTTCCCATTATTAAATGCCCCTTCTCATCCTCTTAAAGGACCAAAGCTTCCCTTAGCCTCCTTTTCTCATTTTATAAATTTGTAGAAACATTTGCAGTTTGTTTTCATATTCTGAGCTAGTTTACTCTCATCATCCATGTTACTTTTCTTTATAGCTTTTCTTGTGGCTTTCTGTTGACATCCAATGATTTCCCTATGCCCAGTTTCCCACTAATCTTTGCCACTTTGTATGCCTTTGCTTTCAATTTGATACCCTCCTTTTCTTCCTTAGCTATCTATGGCTGATTATACCTTTTCCTACAGTTCTTCCTTTCACTGGTATATATTTTTGCTGAACACTGTGAAAAATCGCTTTGAAAGTCCTCCACTGTTCCTCAATTGTCTCGCCATGTAGTCTTTGAACCCAGTCTACCTTAGCTAACTCCTCCCTCATCCCATTGTAATCTCCTTTAATCTCCGCTAATTTAGGGACTGAATTGGCCTGGATTTAGGTTTGGTTGAAAGGACGTGAGGGCAGGGTGCTTTGTAGCAGTAGACTGCAGCCCTGAACTTCTCAGGATTATGTCAGCAATTTGTGGGCAGCACAGTGGCTCAGTGGCCTCACAGCATCAGGGACCAGGGTTGGATTCCAGCCTCATGACTGACTTTCTGTGTGGAGTTTGCACATTCTCTCTGTGTCTGTGCAGGTTTCCTCCAGGTGCTCTAGTTTCCTCTCACAGTCCAAAGACATGCAAGTTAAGTGGATTGGCCATGCTAAGTTGCCCATACTGACCAGGGATTTGTAGGCTAGGTTGATTAGCCATGGGAAATGCAGGATTACAGGGATAGGGTAGGGGGTTGGATCTGGGTGGGATGCTCTTAGGAGGATTGGTATGGACCTGATGAGCCAAATGGCCTGCTTGTAAATTGTAGAGATTCTGTGAAGTAAAACTTTATTTAAAAAATCTTAAAATTGACATCTAATTTAACACAGCTGTTCAGTCCTGTTTCAAATATTTTCCAAGGTGGGCTAATGCCATTCATTCACAGTGGTTTGATATTTAGGAGGTTAATTCATCAGATCCAAACTGAAGCAGATACCATCCTGACTAACATTGTTCTTATGCTATCCACATATAGGAAACCTACAGCAGCAGAGCTTCTCAAGTTATTCCTTCCAGGAGTCCATTGCTTTTTTAAAAATCTTTTTCATGGGATATGAATGTCACTGGCAAGGCCAGTATTTGTTCCCCATCTCTAATTGCCCTTGAACTGAGTGGCTTGCCAGACCATTTCAGAAACTGTCAGTCTGGGCCTGGAGTCTCACGTGGACTAGACCTTTCCTTCCCTAATGAACTAGATGTTTTTTTTAATGACAGTCAAATGTCATAATGGTCATTATTACCGAGATTAGCTTTCAGTTCTAGATTTGTGAATGGAATCCAAATACCACCAGCTGCCACACTGAGGTTTGAACTCCTGACCCCAGAGCCTTAGCCTAGGCCTCTGGATTGCCTAGGCCTCTGGATTGCTACTACTACCACCATCTCCCTCAACTTGGTACATACAGTATTTTGGACCTCCAAATCAACAGAGTTGACTTTCCTTCATAGAAGTCCTGAGAGAGACTTTTTTAACCAGGCAGGTTATGATATCTGTGTCAGTTTGGACCTGATGGCTTAACAGCTCAATAATTAAACCACAGTTTTATGAAATAGCTTCAGTCCCTTTTGGAAAGCCTATGAAACAGGATTTAACAGTACATTGTTTAAACTGTTTTTATTTCGGAGCAGGATCAAAATCTGGCCATGTACTAGCAGTTTCAGGGATATAATAGAAGATATAGCTGTCTTTTAATTGAAAGGCAAAACTATTCTGTTGCACTGTGTATCTTGTAGCAAAAAACCCACAGAGGCAATGTATAAAATTGCAACATGTAATGACCTCAAACTGTTACCTTGGTAATGCCAATCACAAGAATGACAATAATTACATTAACAAAAAAACGCCTTTTTAAATTGTTACCAAGGTAACACTTACTACAATTGTTCAGGTTTCATTCATCATGAGTCTATCTTTGAGATAAATAGCCAGGTTGGAATGTGTTCGATATCACAGACTGCTCTTCCCAATTGAGTGTGAACAATTCATGGGTTTGATTTTAGGACCTGATCTCCATTGGACATATTTTCAGTCAGAGTGGGATCTCACGTACAAAGAACAAAGAAAATTACAGCACAGGAACAGGCCCTTCGGCCCTCCAAGCCTGCACCGATATGCTGCCCAACACAACTAAAACTCCCTACCCTTGTGGGGATGTTTTCCCTCTATTCCCATCCTATTCGTGTATTTGTCAAGACGCCTTTTAAAAGTCACTATAGTATCTGCTTCCACTACTTCCCCTGGCAGCAAGTTCCACGTATCCACCATCCTCTCTGTAAAAAAAAAAAACTTGCCTTGTACATCACCTTTAAACCTTGCCCCTTGCACGTTAAACCTGTGTGCCCTAGTAACTGGCTCTTCCACCCTGGGGAAAAAGCTTCTCACTGTCTATGGCCCTTCATAATCTTGTAGACCTCTATCAGGTCGCCCCTTAACCTCCGTCGTTCCAGTGAGAACAACCCAAGTTTCTCCAATCTCTCTTCATAGCTAATGCCCTCCATACCAGGCAACATCCTGGTAAATCTTTTCTATATCCTCTCCAAAGCTACCACAGCCTTCTGGTAGTGTGGCGACCAGAATTGAACACGATGTTCCAAATGTGGCCTAACTAAGGTTCTATAAAGCTGCAACATTACCTGCCAATTTTTAAACTCCATGCTCCAATGTAAAATATTGTAGATGGCCAGCCCAATCTGGACATTGCCTTCGTAATGGCTGATGGATATGCAGAAATTGGCAGACGAGTATGATTTGGAAGACATTGTCTGTCTGTACCCACAAGGAATTTAGCTTGTGGAGGTGAAAGTCTGGAGTCACATGTAGGCCAGACCAGATAAGGATGGCAGATTTCCTTCCCTAAAGGACTTGAGGGAACTAGATGGGTTTTCCTTTCCCATACTTAATGACAAATGCAGACAGGGACTTGTTTTCATTTACATATTTATTAATTGAATTGAAATTCCATCAGCTTCCATGGTGGGTAAAATAACTCCACAGAGGCCAGTATCGCATCACCAAGCCACCCTTTATCTACACATGTACAGTACATGGACTCTGACTAGCTGGCTCAGACTTAGTCCCTAGAGTGAGGAGACTCTGCAAGCCAGGGGTCCCTGACTGATTGGGACTGTTAACCTTAGCCAGGGAACTCGTAATCAATGAGATCCACCCGGCCAACCTCATTTCAGTCACTACAGTGGGATTCGAAACCACAGCATTCATCTAGACAACAAGGTGTAGAGCTGGATGAACACAGCAGGCCAAGCAGCATCAGAGATGTCTGGTTCAGCAGCCCACTGACATTGTTACGATGTCATCATCTCCCTTTGTGATTATTGCTTGTGGGAAGCCAATGGAAGCTTTATATTGTGGGTCAGAAATTTGGCCAGATCTGTTTTCACATGGATCTTAAGATCTTTATAAAACGACCCCATTTATCTTTGGTAGGGTCAAAATGAAGCTCCAGAAATGACAGGGTAATCTCTCCTTTCCATTTGCACCACACAGTCTCCATTTCAATTTGGAAAGATTTGTTCAAAGGAGTGTTGGATCCTCCACCTCCTCTTCTTCTAATTCTCCCTCTCCCCCAACCTCCAACCAACACCACCTCCCCAGGAGCTACTTAAGATTGTGTGGTGTTGGGGGACCTCTTGCTTAATGTTTGGGTCTGATTTAAAGATGAATTACGAATAAAATGAATGGCTGTGCCACAGATACTGGTATGATCCACCCTTCACTTGGGGCTGTGGTTTGGGGTGAGAAATAAGCAGAATAAATCACTTTGGCAATAAGGCAATATTCTTAACAATAAGAATGTTCTACAATTTGTGTTGCATCAAGAATACAAACAGTTCATTATCAGCATTTAATAATCTGTGGTTTATGGAGGAAGTGCTGCATGTTTTAGTGCATGTTTGGTAATGAAAGCACAAACATCAAATGAAACAAGATGATGAGCTTGGAATATTTTAAAATTTTGTTTATGTTTGCAGATCTCTGTGTTGTTTGATCAGATTTATTTGATCTTTCATAAAAGATGATCACGATTGTTTGCAAAGCATTCCACTAGCTTCCAAACAAAACCTCAGCTTAAAGTTAGTCCACCGTTCTCAGCAAATACAGGATTTACAGTTCATTTATGAAAAAGGGGTTTGCTTCGGGAGAGGATTTAAGCAAATAGAGCTGTGTACTCAAATTTGCCTTTTTTTCTTTAAATAGTTTGCTGGCATATGTAAATCGGAAGGTTGTTTGATTGACTGTACGTTTTTTAATGATGTATTCAAGTGTTTAGCAGTAATGTGATTGCTGCAACAAAGGCTGGTTTTATCTTTTATACAACAAGGCCCATGTTCCTTGTCATGGTGGTTCCACAAGTATGAGCCTTATCTAGATTGGCCAAAGCTGAAGCATGTTATGAACTTTGTTCAGCTGGATGCAATGCATGCAGTGAATAACTCTTCATTCTCCACAACAGCACAGGAACAGGAGTAGGCCATTATGTTCCTTGAGCCTGTTCCGCCATTCAGTAGAAACATGGCTGATCTGACATTCCTCATATCCACTTTCCTGCATTTTCCTTATAACCCTTGATTTCCGGACTGATCAAGAATCTGTCTATCTCAGCCTTGAATATACACAAGGCCTCTGCCCTCACAGCTCTCTGTGGCAAGGAGTTCCAAAGAGAATCTACTCTCAGAAGAAATTCCACCTCATTTCCATCTTTAATTGACACCCCGTTATTCTGAGACTATACTCTCTGGTCCTAGACTCTCATGAAGAGCAATACCCTCTCAGCATTTACCCTGTTAAGCCTCTTAAGAATCTTGTATGTTTCAATGAGATCACCTCTCATTCTTCTAAACTCTAGTCAGTAGACTCCCAACCTGTTTGGCCTTTATTCATAAGACAATCCATCTACACCAGGAATCATTCCTGTGAACCTTCTCTCAACTGCCTCCAATGAAATTATATCCTTAAATAAGGGGACCAAAGCTGCTTACAGTACTCACCAGTGGTCTCACCAGCACCTTGTACAGCTGCAGTAAGACTTCCTTACTCTAACACTCCTTTGAAATTCCTTTGAAATACAGGCAAACATTCCATTAGCTTTCCTGATTACCTGCTGCACCAGTGCTAGCTTTGTGTGTTTTGTGCACAAGAACTCTCAAGCCCCTTTGTTTTACAGCTTCGTGCAATTTTCTCCATTTAGATAATATTCTGTTCTATCTTCTTCCTTCCAAAATGAAAAACTCCACGTTTTGCCACATTACACTCCATTTGCCAACATTTTACCCACTTCCTTAACCCATCGATATCTCTCTGTAGACTCTAGCAACCTGCCCTTCCACCTTTTTTTTTGTTTTCGCCAGTTAATGAGAGGGAATTGGTTGGTTAACACTTCAAGTTGGTTAACACTTCAAATTTGGTTTGGAGTCCCCAGATATCACAAGCACCACATGGAAGAAACATGGGATGGTTACAGCACAGGAGGAGGTCTGGTCAGCTCCACCAGCTCGTGCTGGCCCTCTGCAAGAACAGTTCAGTTAGTCCTGTGATCCATGGGGCAGAGCAATTGGATGTAGGAGATCTCTAACCTCCAGGAAGATGTCCAACTTGGAAGCTGGCAACCCTAAATTGAGAAGAGGAGGGATGGGAGAAATTTTCACTGGATTAAAATGTTTCATTTAAAACTTTGGAATGTACAATCAAATCACAAATTTTGATGGAATAAAAGCATCATGATACTGATGTACGGCATCATAGGACATTAGATTTTTTTGGTCGTCTTTCTTTGGTGGATAAGAGACCATCATTCAAACTAGTCTGAAGTTTTTCCTTTGGCTCTGCATTTCCTAAAAGATATTCACCTCCAATATCTGCTGTTACTAATGGTCCCCATCAGCAGCTGTCTGTTCTCCAGGCTGACTGTTACCCATTCCTTTGTCTGCCCAACTGTTTTTGTCAGTCTGTCTCATTGTCTCTGTGTGTCTCTGTCTCTGTCTCCAACTCCACCTATTATTTGCTCCAGCCCTCTCCCCTTACCCCATCTTTAGCATATATACCAACCTTTTCCTAGCTGCAATCAGTTCCGAAGAAGGGTCATGGCAGAGCTGCTGAGTTTTTCCAGCAATTTCTGTTTGTCCTTTCAATTTTAACGTTGCATCATTTGCACTAAGTGGTTCATTTGTCTTACTCTCCCTATATTTGTAGCCTCTGACAGCGTTCCTTATGCTCCATGTTCCTTGAATTGCAGTTGGTTAAGAAACACACATGTACTCAATACAATTACCTGGTAGTATAACACTTAAACACTACTTAAGAAGAGACAGTTGAAAACTTTTCATCTTGTGGAGGAGGTTTATGGCAAATGAAAAATAGTCTGGAAAATTGTGAAGTTAACCAGTTTAGGAAAAAGCAGAATATATCTTTTAAAAAGGTGAGGGGCTGGGAAATGCAGATATTTATCAGAGATTTGTATATTTTTGTGTGAGAATCATGTAGTAAGTTGATGTGAAGCTTTGGGTGCTATACATTGTGTATGCTGCAATGTAGTGATAGAATCCCTACAGTGTGGGAACAGGCCCTTCGGCCCAACAAGTCCACACCAACACACAGAGCATCCCACCCAGAACCATCCCCCTAATTTACACATCCCTGTACACCACAGGCAATTTAGCATGGCCAATCCACCTAGCTTGCACATCTTTGGACTGTGGGAGGAAACTGGAGCACCCAGAGGAAACCCGCGCAGACACAAGGAGAATGTGCAAACTCCACACAGACAGTCGCCCAAGGGTGGAATCGAACCCAGGCCCCTGGCGCTGTGAGGCAGCAGTGCTAACCGCTGAAACCATCATGCCGCCTACATTCTGATTTGCCTACATTCTTCTAAACTCCAGTGAATACAATCATTACAGAGTGAATCTCTCCGCATACGTCAGTTCTGCCATCTAAGGATTCCATTTGGTAAACTTTCACTGCACTCCTTCTACACCAAGAACATCCTTCCTCAAATAAGGAGACAAAGATTGCACACAATGTGTTCCAAAGTTCCTCAGAATTAAACAAAAATCAGGCACCAGTTTCCAGGGAGATTCAGGTAGTCAGTGCCAGAGATTATAGGTATTTTTAATTAACCTGTACAGTGATGTTATGATGTATCTCCTGAAGCTGGTGGGATTTGAACCTGGGCCTACTGGTCCAAAGGTAGCGTTGCTACTATAGAGCTTATGGTCTTGGCTATACCTTCACATCATCAGGGGTAGACAGAAGGAGTTTCCTGATTTCTGAAGGTTGAGAGGCTGGAGGAGATTGTAGAGATAGGGAGGGGAGAGCTCTGGAGGGATTCCAAAACAAGGATGAGAATTTTAAAAATGAGATGTTAGCATAATGGGAGCCAATTTCAGTCAGGAGGCAAAGGGATGATGGTTAAACAGAACTTGGTGTGAGTTAGGGTACAGGCAATATAACTTTGAATGACCTCAGGTTTAAAGAGGGTAGAATGCAGAGGTTAGCCAAGGATGCATTGGAATAGTCTAGTGCTGTAGTGCCAAGGCATAGATGACGGTTTCAGCAGCACATGAACTAAGGCAGGGAGAGTTAAGTATTATTATCAACCGAAGGTAATTGGTCATCATGAAGGCATGGAAATGTAGTCAGAACCTTTACTCAATGCCTAATATTATACCCAGGATTGCAAACATTCTAGTTCAGCTTCTAATAGTTACTGGAAGGGCGAATGCAGTCTGTTTTTAGGGAACAGAGACAGGGGCCAAGGACATTGTCTCCAGTCTTACTGACATTTACCTTAGGAAATTTCTGTTTTTGTAGGACTGAATATCTGACATGCGGTCTGACTGCTTGGCAGGTGTGGAGGCATCAGGAGGGGAGATGGTGGTGAGGTAGAGTTGGTTAATGGTGTGCCAGCCTTGATCATAAAAGTATTGGAGTAGTAGAATGAAGAAATGTCACACAACTGAGATGAGCAGCCATTTCCACTCAACGGATTTTGAGTCTTTGAAATTATTTGGTCGAAAGGGGCTGTGTTTGCTCAATCATTGTGTATCCAAGATCGAGGTTGGCAGATTTTTAGACATAAACGAAATTGAGGAATGTGAAGATGCTGAAGCTGAGATAGATGATCGACCATGATTGTATGCAATAGCAGAGGAGGCTCAAAGTACCTAAAGGCCTACACCTTTTCCTATATTTATTCTGCACGGCTTTAGTTTCCTTTGCCCTGTTATCGGTGGCTATGCCTCCAGCCATTTTTGCCTTAAACTCTGAAAATACCCAGACCTGTCTGCCCCTTCGTCTTTCCCCTTTTTATAAGATGATCCTTAACTGGAATATTGGGAGGTGCGTAGTACTACCAGCAGATGTGCAATTGAATTTATGCATTCCTACCTAAGTTGACTTTCACTTCCATTTCCAAATTTGGAAATCCCATGTGAATTGAGTTCTGTCCTGTTAAAACAACTTGCTAAGGGGGTCCATTTCTGATGAAGGGTTTAGGCCCGAAACGTCAAGTTTTCCTGCTCCTATGATGCTGCTTGACCTGCTGTGTTCATCCAGCCCCATGCTTGTTATCTCGGATTCTCCAGCATCTGCAGTACCTTTTTATCTCTGCTAAGGGGGTCTTGTGGTGTAGTGGTAATGTCCCTACCTCTGAGTCAGGTTCAAGTCCTATCTGCTGCAAGGGTGTACAGTAGCATCTCTGAACAGGTTGATTAGAAAATATCTTCTTCCTCAGCCTAAGTTGTTCAGTGATTTACAAATTAAAATTGCTTGCTGGGTGGGGTTCTTGTGGTGAAGCAGTAGCATCCCTGTCTTTGGAACAAGTGACCTGGGTTCAAGTCCGACCTGCCCCAGACATGTGCAGTAACATACCTGAACAGATTTATTAGAAAATATCTTAATAAACCTTGCTAAGGGCTCTTGTGGTGTAGTGCAGTGACCCTACCTCCGAGCCATGAGCTCCAGGTTCAAGTCCCATGTGATGCAGTGGTGTATTGTAACACCCCTGAACAGGCTGATGACCAACCTTTGATTAGGTTGATTGGAAAATATCTAAAAATAGGAACTTTTAAAAAAAATTGCTTGTGGGTTGTGGGTGTTGCTGGCTGGGCCAACATTTATTGTCCATCCCTAGTCGCCCTTGAGAAGGTGGTGGTGAGCTGCCTTCTTGAATCGCTGCAGTCCATATGTTGTAGGTTGATCCACAGCACCCTTAGGGAAGAAGTCCAGGATTTTGACCCAGGAACAGCGATATATTTCCAAGTCAGACTGGCATGTGGCTTGGAGGGGAGCTTGCAGCTGGTGGTGTTCCCGTGTATCTGCTGCCCATGTCCTTCTAAATAGAAGTGGTCGTGGGTTTGGAAGGTGCTGTCTGTGGATCTTTAGTGAATTTTTGCAGTGCATCTTGTAAATATGCACTGCTGCTATTGACCGTCGGTGGTGAAGGGAGTGGACGCTGTCAATTTGGTGCTAATCAAGTGGGTTGCTCTGTCCTGGGTGGTGTCAAGCTTCGTAAGTGTTGTTGGAGCTGCACACATGGTCGTGGAGAATCATAGAGTCATATGGGAGAGAAAAAGGTCCTTCAGCCACCATGTCTGTGCTGACCAAGAGACATCAGACTAATCCCAACCTGCACTTGATCAATAGCCTATTGGGCCCTAGCATTTTAAATGCTTGTCCAGATGCTTCTTAAATTCTGTGAGGGCACCTGCCTCCACCACCCTTTCATGTTTCAGTTTTCTACCATTCTTTGGATAAAAACACGTTTACTCAGATTTCCTCTAAACCAGTTGCTTCTCACCTTAAAATTATGCCTTCTGGTCTTAGACACATCTGCCATGGGGAAGAAATTCTTACGATCTATTCTGTCTCTGCCACTCATAATTTTATGTCCCTCAATCAGATCTCCTGTCACCCTCCTCTACACGAAGGATAATAAGCCCAGCCTAATCTGTCGTCATAACTAAGACTTTTCCTGCTAGGCAACATCCTAATGAATCTCCTCTGTACCCTCTCCAATGCAATGACATCTTTCTGATAGTGTGATGATTAGGACAGCATATGGTTTTCCATCTGTGGCCTAACCAATGTTTCATTAAATTGTAACCAGACTTCTTGATCCCATACTCCACGCCCCGGCCAATGAAGGCAAGCATCCTGTATGCCTTCTTCACCACCATGTCTATCTGTGCGGATACCTTCAGGGAGCTATGGACTTGTACACCAAGGTCCCTTTGTTTCTTAGCATTCCCTAAGAACCAGTCATTCATTGTATATATCCTTCCCTAATTAGACCTCCTAAAATGCATCACCTTGCACGTTGCAGAATGAAATTCCATCTGCCATTGCTCTACCCAATTTACCAACTGATCAATATCAGACTACAGCCTGAGACCAACCTCTCCACTCCTCAACGCCACCACCAATTTTCATATCATCTGCAAACTTACTAATTATAACTTCTAGAATCATAGAATCCCTACAGCGTGGAAACAGGCCCTTTGGCCCAGTAAGTCCATACCAACCCTTATAGCATCCCACCCAGACCCATCCCCCTATAACCCACCTAATCTAAACATCCCTGAACACTGCAGGCAATATTGTATGGCCAATCCACCTAGTCTGCACATCTTTGGACTGTGAGACGAAACTGGAGCATCTGGAGGAAACCTACACAGACACTGGAAGAATGTGCAAACTCCACACAGACAGTCACCTGAGGGTGGAATCGAACCCGGGTTCCTGGTGCTGTGAGGCAGCAGTGCTAAGCACTGAGCCACCGTGCCGCCCAAATACATTCTACATTCACATCTAAGTCGTTAATATAAATAACAAACAGCAAGGGTCCCAGCACTAATCCCTGTGTACACCGCTGCTCACGGGCTTCCAATCACAAAAACAACCCTTCCACATCGCCCTTTGCCTCCTATTTGTAAGCCAGTTTTGGATTCAGTTTGCCAACTTGCCTTGGATCCCATAGGCCCTTACCTTTTGGAGCAGCCTCCCATATGGGACCTTATCAAAAGCCTTACTGAAGTCTACATCAATGGCACACCTTCATCAATATATAGTCGCTTTTTCAAAAAACTCGACGAAATTAGTCAGATGGGATGTCCCTCCAACAAATCCATGCTGGCTCTCCCTGAATTCCTACTTTTCCAAGTATTGATTAATCCCGTCTTTCTGAATCTTTTCCAATAATTTTGTCACCCACCTACATCAGATGAACTAGTCTGTCATTACCAGGCCTATCGCTGCCGCCCTTCTTGAACAAAGGAATTATATTAGTTATCTTCAAGACATCTGGCACTTCACCTGTGGCCGATGAAGTGTTAAATATATACTCCTTTCTTGCCTCACATAGCAGCCTGGGAGATATCTCATTAGGTCCTGGGGATCTATGCACCTTTATGCCCGGTAAAACATGTAATACCTCCTCCTTACTAATTCTAATGTTTTCTGGAACCTCACCATCCCAAGTGAAATCCACAGCTACAATGCCTTTCTCCTTTGTGAATCCACATGGTAAGTACTCACCCATAGTAAGGCCTCTCCCATGTCCACTGGCTCTATGCCGAGATTGCCCCTTTTTTCTCTAATTGGTCTCACTCTTTCCCTGGTAATCCTCTTACCTTTAATATACTTATAAAAAGCCTTAGGGTTTTCCTGGATCCAATCTGCCAAAGATATTTAGTAGCCCTGTCTACCCTCCTGATTTCTTTTCTAAGCAACCCCCTACACTTTCTGTATACTTTTGAAAGGGTCTCCCTGTTTTTAATGCACTGTACCTGTTATGTCCTTTTTTTCTTCATCAAACTCTCTCAATATCCCTTGATCCAGAATTGTCAGGACTTGTTGCCCTTGACCTTCACTTTTAGAGGAACACAAAGACCCTGAAGTCTCATTATACTTAGGGAAGGTAATGGCCTAATGTTATTATCGCTGAACTGTTAATCCAGAGACTGGATAACATTCTGGGAACCCAGATTCGAATCCCACCAAGGCAGTTGGTGGAATTTGAATCCAATAAAATATCTGGAATTAAGAATCTAATGATGACCGTGAATCCATTGCTGATTGTCAGAAAAACCCACCTGGTTCACTAATGTCCTTTCGGGAAGGAAACTGCCATCCTTACCTGGTCTGGCCTACATGTGACTCCAGACCCACATCCCTCTGGGCAGTTAGGGATTGACAATAAATGCTGCCTGGCCAGTGAAGCCCTCATCCCGTTAATGAATAAGAAAACATATTACTTTTATGTCTCCCACTTTCCAAATGCAGACTTCCTTGTAAGGAGCTGTGCGCAGTATATGTTTGCCAGATCCTATCTAATGATATTGAAGTTGGCTTTTCTCCAGTTTAGGCACTTAACTTCTGCACTATCCTTATCCCTTTCATAATGACTTTGAAACTTAGAGTTATGGTCACCATCCCCAAAATGCTTGCCCACTGAAACTTCAACCACTTGACGATCTTCATTCTCTAGATTAGGTCCAGCACTGCCCCATGTCTAGTCAGATTTTCTACATACTGACACAAAAAGCTCTGCGGGTGCACTTTTAAAAATTCCACCCTATCTATTCCTTTCACACTCAGGCAATTCCAGTTAATGTTAGAAGAGTTGAAGTCCCTTACAACTGTAACCCTGTTTCTCTCACTCCTTTCAGTGTTTTGCCAACACATCTGCTTCTCTATCACCCTGTGACTGTTGGGAGGCCTCAGTATAATCCCAGCCAGATGATCGCTACTTTTTTATTTCTAAGCTCTACCCAGAAGGCCTCATTTGAAAAGCCTTCTAGTATGTCCTTCCTCATTACTGCAGTGATGTTTTTCTTTACCAATAGTGCAATGCCCCCAAATCTCTTATTTCCCCCTCTCCCTATAAGTCTGAAACTTTCTACACCCTGGAATGTTAACTACTAGTCCTGTCCTTCCTTCAACCAAGATGCACTACATGTTTATGCAATAGGCTGCTTCCAATGATAAACTGAGGAACTGTGTGGGAACTTTCAGTCCTTAAACCACAATTGTACGAAGGCTGTTCCTGATGCAATTTACGCCAGATGTTCCCACATTGAACAATGAGAAGATGTTGTGCTATGCAGGGCAATAGGGAAAGAGTAGCCCTCATTCAGACAGAGTTCTAACATGTAGTATGGTGCTCAGGACAAGTATCCTCAGTAGCTTCATACTTGCATGTATAGTTACTGACAGTCAATCAGATAGGTGATGGGGCGGCACGGTGGCTCAGTGGTTAGCACTGCTGCCTCACAGCGCCAGGGACTCGGGTTTGATTCCATCCTCGGGCGACTGTCTGTGTGGAGTTTGCACGTTCTCACTGTGTCTGCGTGGGTTTCCTCCGGGTCCTCCGGTTTCCTCCCACAATCCAAAGATGTGCATGCTAGGTGGATTGGCCACGCTAAATTGCCCGTAGTGTTCAGGAATGTGTAGAGTAGCTAGGTTATAGCGGGTTGGGTCTGGGTGGGATGCTCCGAGGTTCGGTGTGGACTTGTTGGGCCAAAGGGCCTGTTGCCACACTGTAGGGATTCTATGATGATGATGATGATGACGATGATGTCTCCGTGATTGCAACATATCATATTCTAAGTGCTGATCAATGCTCTAAAGTTCATCTGCCTCACCTGTCAAGCTCCTTGCCTTAAAATAGAGACAATTTAGCTTTCCAGTCTTCCCACATACCTTATCCTGCCCATGTCTTCTCCGCCTGCTGGACTGTCATAGCATTCCTTCTATACCTGATCGAACTTTACATCTGCTGCCTGCCCCCTGCCCTTGCCGAATCAGTTAAAGACCTCAGTTGTGGAAAAAAATGGATATTTCTCAGGCGCCCTACGGAAGGTGGCATCATTGTAACAGATGAGATGGAGAAATTGGGAAAATGAGATGGAATTTTTACAGGAAGCAGGGTGTGAGGATGTGTATAGTCCAGGTAACTATTGGGGGAAAAAATGGTGTAGACCATTTTCTAAATGGGGAAAGTCTTCAACATCTGAAGCACAAAGGGATTTAGGAGCCCTTGTTCAGGTTAACGTGCAGGTTCAGTTGACAGTAAGAAAGGAAAATGCTATGTTAGAGCTGGAATACAGAGATTTACTGCTGAGGTTGTGGACGGCTTTATTCAGACCGCATTTGGAATAGTTTGAGCAAATTTGGACCACATATCCAATGAATGATGTGCTGGTATTTGGAGGAGGTCCAGAGAAGGCTCACAAGACCGATCCTGGGGGTGAAGGACTTTTCATATGAGGAGTGGATGAGGATTCTGTGTCTGTATTCAGTGGAGTTTAGAAGGATGAAGAGTGGCATAGTGATTCAGTGGTTAGCATTGCTGCCTCACAGCGCCAGGGACCCAGGTTCAGTTCCAGCCTTAGGTAACTGTCTGTGTGGAGTTTGCATGTTCTCCCCGTGTCTGCGTGGGTTTCCTCTGGGTGCTCCGGTTTCCTCCCACAGACCAAAGATGTGGAGCTTAGTTGGATTGGCCATGCTAAATTGTTGCATACTATCCATAGATGTGCAGGTAAGGTGGATTAGCCGTGGTAAATATGTGGATAGGGTGAGGGGAGCTGGGACTGGGTTAGATGCTGTTCGGAGGGTCGGTGTAGACTCAACGGGCTGAATTGCCTCTTTCCACAGTCGGGATTCCATGATTCTAATGAGGGAGGAGAACTGATTGAAACTTACGGAATACTGAGGTGCCTGGACAGAGTGGACATGGAGAAGATATTTCCACTAGGAGGAGAAATTATGACCCAAGGGCACAGCGTCAGAGTGAAGGGACGACCCTTTAGAATTGAGATGAGGAGGAATTTCTTCAGCCAGAGGGTGGCAAATCTGTGGATTGCCACAGAAGGGCATGGAGGCCAAGTCATTGAGTGTATTTAAGAAACAGATAGATAGCTTCTTGGCTAGTAAGGGGATCAAGAGTTACGTGGGAAAGGCAGGAGAATGGGATTGAGAAACATATCAGCCATGATTGAATAGTTGAGCAGACTTGATGGGCCAAATGGCCTAAATCTGCTCCTATGGGAGCTAGGAGGAGGTGTCTGAGATCTAGTAGTCAGCCTTCACAATGCAGAAGTCATAATAACAACAGCACCACCCTTGGCATCTGGTTTGATCACAAAGGCCGGGTTGGATCTGAGAGCACGGAGGGAGATGATTTCTATGCTCCCCTCACCCATTTGAATCTAGAGCAACTTGTGTCATGTCAGCTGTTTGTATTGAGCTGCCTGAGTGCAGGTAAAAGGCCTGGGGGGTGGGTTCAGGTGGAAGGATAGTGTTGGAGGTGGGTGACAGAGTGTATAGGACGGGGAGAGGAATCTTGCTGGAAGAAATAGGTGCAGAGACAAACGGCTCCCCACAGGCATGCATGCACACACCAGTCTTCACCTTAAATACCACTTTGTCCTGGCTGCTGGCGGTTCTGATGAAGAGTTGAAATGTCACCGGACTTGAAATGTTAACTCTGCTGTCTTTCCACAGATGCTGCTAGACCTGCTGATTTTCTCCAGCGATTTTTCTCTTTCTGTTGAATTACACAGTGAGACCTACTTAAGGAATATTGCTGTTATAGATCCTTGTGAAACTAAAGTGACTTCTTATTCCACGGCTGAAGCTTTCAGATTTTTATTTAACTGGTTTTCAAACTGATAACATCAATGCACATTTCACCAGCCTGGCAAATTCCATTTAGCATTCTGCGTAATAGGCTGCAGTGAAAAATACATCTGAGAGACAATCAATCGCTCACAACAAAATGACAAAAGTATATATTTTTGTGACTTGTTATTGCAGTAGTTTGTAGCCTAACCTGGCATTGATGTCCTTTTTGTGAACAACGTAAACTTCAATTTTATTTTAAAGTAGTGTAAGCACCCAAGGCACTTCACTATAGTTTTTCAAACAAAATTGGGACACTGAGCCAATAAGGAGATGTTAGAATGAGTCACCAGCAGGTCTTTTCCATAGGGTGGGATCTTCAAACCTAGGGGGCATATTTTTAAGGTGAGAGGAGAAAGTTTTAAAAAGGACATTGGGGCAACTTTTTCACACCGTGTGGTTTGTGTGTGGAATGAACTGCTAGTGGAAGTGGTACAGTTACAACGTTTAGAAGATAAGTATGTGAACAGGAGAGGTTTGAGGGATATGGGCCAAATGCACGCAGGTGGGACTAGTTTAGTTTGAGAACAAGGTCAGTGTGGACTGGTTGGATCGAAGGGTCTATTTCCATGTTGTTTGACTCAATGGCTGCCTTCCTTCTGTTCGCTGTTGTTATATGATACCCCTGTGTGTTAGCAACAACAGGTGTGACCCCAGTAGAAGTTCAACAATAGCTGGTCCCAAGTCTTTTGCCATGTTGAACCCCAGAAACCATGCTATTTGACTACAAAGAGCTGTCCTTTTTTTGCAAGGGTAGGGGGGGAACGAGTCTCAAAAATGGAAGTTCCGGGAAAAGCTCAGCAAGTCTGGCAGCATCTGTGAAGAAAAAAATCAGAGTTAACGTTTCGGATCCAGTGACCCTTCCTCAGTCACTGGACCCGAAACGTTAACTCTGATTTTTTTTTTCACAGATGCTGCTAGACCTGCTGAGCTTTTCCAGCAACTTCTGTTTTTGTTCCTGACTTACAGCATCTGCAGTTCGTTCGTTTTTTTTATTTTCTAGTCACCTTGTTCGGAGACGTTGTTATTGCACATCTCGGGAACAAATCCTTTGAAGCTGTAGGCCAGCTCTGCAGGCAAGAGTCATGTGATGTTATTTATTCTTAGTGATGGTGTGAAAATGTGGTTGGAAACATAGTCATTGACTTCAGAATGAAAGGAGGAGAATGCGCCCCGATCTACATCAACAGAACTGAGGTTGAGAGAGTAAAGATCATCAAGTTCCTCGGAGTGACGATAACCGATGACCTGTCCTGGACTTCCCATGTAGATGCGACGGTCAAGAAGGCACAACAATGCCTCTTCTTCCTCAGGTGGCTCAGGAAATTTGACATCTCCATAAGATCCCTCACCAACTTATACAGATGCACCATTGAAAGCATACCGTCTGGGTGCATTACGGCCTGGTATAGCAACTGCTCTACCCAGGACCGAAAGAAACTACAGAAGTTGGTGTGCACAGCCCAGACCATCATGGAATCCAACCTTCTATCCATGGACTCCATTTACATGGCTCGCTGCCGCAGAAAAGCGGCCAACATCATCAAATACCATTGCACCCTGGTAATGATCTCCTACAGCCTCTTCCATCAGGCAGAAGACACAACAGCCTGAACGCATGCACAAGCAGGTTCAGGAACAGCTTCTTTCTGGCCTCTATCAGACTGTTGAATGGACTCTAGCCTCAAATAATGTAACATGCAATGTAACCTGTATTTCCCTAAGTCTTTTTGATCTGTACATCCCTTGCTTGCTGTGATCTGCATGCACTGTTCATAAGCAAAGCTTTTCAGTGTATTTTGGTACATGTTTCAATAAATCAAAATCAAATCAAATGAGATCTAGATCAGATATGACCTGAAGATTGCTGTGAGGTCTGGTGTTTGCCTCCTTTAGGTAGATATGAAAGGCTCACAACATACCCTGGAAGCACAGTGTAGCTCTCTCTGATATGCCAAGTGGTAATTATCCCTCAACCAAAGCATATAATCCAACCACTTATTTAGTTGCTGTTCGTGGTACCTTTTTCAAATTGGCTGCTTCAGTAGTTCAGTACTTCATTGCCTGTAAAGCTCATTTGAAATGTCTTGTGGTTGTGAAATGACTGTACGTGATTACAAATTATTTACAATACAGTAATAGCCATTTTACCCAACAGGTCATTGCAGGGTTTGTGCCCTGCATGGAACTTCTTTCACCATATTATATTTTTCCAATGTACACATTCCCCAATGCTGCCAGCGCGTTGATCTCAAACTTCTCCAAACGGCCTACGCTGTTTGTCTCAATCACTCTTTTCTGCTGTATATTCCACATTGTTTGGTGAGAGAAACTTCTTAGTTCTTTGCTGGATTTATTAGTGACTATTTTATTTGCGGCCTTTGGTTCTGCTCTTAATTGCAAGTAGAAAAGTCTTTCCTCCTGAGGTTTGTGGGTCCGTAACTAAAGTAGTGGCAATTTTGTGAAGTGATGAACCTGTTTAATTAGTAACAGGTGGCAGTTTTCACTTTTGCCCTTGTAAATACAAGAGGAATGTCAACCAAACTGGTGCCAATGATTTGTATTGCATGCAGGACTCGGTGCGTAAGCATAGTAAAAATTTGTAATATTGAATGATTTTGGAATTTTTGGCTTGGCATGACATGTACCTATTTCTTCAGATATTTGATGAAGGTCAATCCATGTTTTGTTCTGGCTGAGGAGTTTGAAGTGTTGAAAATACAGGTTGTTTACTTAGCCTTGTTTCAGCCAAAGAATGTCTGGCATCAGTTAGTAAATAAAGGAAGAAATAGATCCATGGTCCAGCTTTTTAATTGTGGTGACAATTGAAAGCCCAAAGAATGTAGCCTTCTCTCGGTCCTGCATGGAATGTTAACCGTGATTATTTTGGCCTGGAATGGGACTTGAACCTACAACTTTATGACTTGAACACAATTGCACTGCCTGAGCCCAAACTGACAGGGAAGATTCGAATTCAGTCGAATTGACCTTTTCCAGAAACATAAGTTTCTGACATAGCATGGTTCTGACAATAACGTCTTCCCACCTTGTCTACTCTAAATGCAATTACTGAACTTGAAAATGTTTAATTTAACCTGACAGTCACTTTGACAGCTAGAATAGAAAAAAATGTTATTTTTTGACACTTGACTCTTGTTTAGATGTGAAAGCTTTTAATACAGATTTAAGTTAGTGTCTTGTGTTACAGTCATTACTTCAGTAATGAGTTTTTTTTGTTAAATTGCAAATAGGCAAGCACAACGTTTGTAGAAATTACCTGCAGAAAGTGCATGCTACAAGATTTAAAGGTTGGGATAATATTGGCATCCGATTGTATAATTGTATGTATCTTTCAATGTTATGTTAAAAATCTGGCATTAGCATGAACTTCCTACCTGATCTACTTGACTTCCATTTATTGTGCATTTGTCAAATGTTTTAACTTGCCAAACACTTTTCTTTCCCTGTTTTAAAAAGAAACTGGAAAAAACAGGTAAGTTTGCTTTGGGGGTAGTGGGGTACTGGATATGAAGGGAGGAAATTGATAGAGGAGATTGGAGAGTGGAGGGAAAACCAACAACAAATTTCCCCACCTTCCCCAAGTCACTAACCACCCTGACTTGGAGCTATATTGCCATTCCTTCATGTTGCTGGGTGAAACCCCTAGGACCCTCACAGCAGTTTGTGTGTACCAACACTCCAATGACTACAGTGATTCAAGAAAGCAGCTTCAGGGCATTTAGGGATGAGCATTGGATGCTGGCCTACCCAGAGCCACGCACATCCAATGAATAAAAAATAGCAGGAAGTGAGTGCGAGTTACAGAATATGCCCCAATTTTCCAACACCTCAATCTAAAAGCATCTTGTGCTGGTTCCTTTCATGTTCATATTAGTCTGGAGCACAATACCACTTCCCAGCTGGAAAGAAAAACGAAACCACGTGGAAGCAAAAGAGAAGTGGAGACTGAAGCAGGACAGATCATTTTGAGGGACGTACCCCTGTATCAAACTGATTAATTGGACACCACCTGGGCCCCATCAATGGTACTTATCCCAAAATCATTCCCACCCTTAAACTTTTTTTCCTGTGGTCTTTTGAACCCTTAATTCTAGAGTTTTCTGGGCCCCTCAGCAAGGGCTAACAGACTAGCAGTAGCCACCACAACTCTCCAAGCTTGGATTTGCTCCCAAACAAGGAATGAAATTCTTGCCTTAAATCAATTGATGCTGCCCTCGGTATTAAATTGCTGTAGAGCTTGAGATTGTGAGATGCTTCCCACCTGCTGCTTCAGGACTGGGAAATGGAGATTGCGGTGGCCTGTAAAATCCAGCCCATAGTGTGTTGATGAACTTGAGTTTAATGCCACTTTCAACATTGAGAATTGCAATAAAACATGTTAAAAATTCAGTTAATTTTGAAGTAAACGTTTATTCTTGTATGTTCTGATATTAAGGTAGTAATATCGTAATACATTGGATTATCTGCAACTAACATTCTTCTTAATAAACACTCCTTGAAAGCCTAACCCTTTTACTTTTATAAAGGATGCAAACTTGTCTTTCAAACTTCAGTTCAGTGGAAATTCTTGCTTGAGCAGCTTGTAACCCACACAATCTCCCTTTGGTTTCTGGGAATGCTTGGAATCCTATTGCGCAGCTGTTTTGGAGAAGGCTTTTGCCGTTTGTGAAAATTGTCTCTGAATTTCTGGACTTGGGAACAGAGAATAATGGTATTTTCTTTAAACTACTCTGAAAATTGTTGCACAAACTTTAGGAAGGGTTGGGGTTTGATGATGTGAAAAGCAGACTGAGGAGTTGAATTGTGGGAGCATTTGTAGCAAGTTGGCTGCTTCTATTAATGGATTAATTTTTGGCTCTGACTCTCGTGTAGTGCTTTCTTTAAAAAAAAATGTGTTAAATGTTGTTGATCAACTTAGTGTCTGCAAGGATTGTTGCGTGCCTCATCCTGAAACCAGTCTGGAGCTGGGTACTTGCACAATATGGTTAATTGGTGCTGAAAACAAGCCAAGGTGAAAGAGGGGCAGCCGTTTACCAACATTTTACGATTCACTTTTGAAGTAACATTCGTTTCATGGCTTTATTCAGATTTCTGAGACAAAATGGGTTGGGCATTCTATGCCTACCCGGCTGTGTGGCGTGGCTTGCTCCCCAATTGCTATCTGAAATTATTGCGGTGTGCACTGAGGCTGTCAACAGGATCTTGCTGTTTTTCTGCACACTCTCTGAATGCTTTTTTTTGTATGTATTGTGGTTTGTGATACAAGTAAATCTTGTTGACCATTCATTGGAAGGTTGCTTTCCTCATTGATTTCTCCTCAGATGAATCAAAACCAAAATGTTAATTATTCACCCGGTGAATGGGTCGCTGAAACATAAACATCTACATGGGGAATGAGTGCAAATGTGATACTGATGTTAAAGACTATCGTATTGATCTTTGATAAGGCTCACAGTTTTTCTCTCTCCAGCAGTCTTTTTTCCCAGGGATGGGGAATTGAAAACTAGAGGACATAGGTTTAAGGTGAGAGGGTAGAGATTTAAGAAGGAGCAACTTCTTCATGCAGAAAGTGATGCATATATGGAACGGGCTGCCAGAGAAAATGGTTGAGGCAGGTACAATAGCAATGTTTAAAAGACATCTGGATAGATCCATGGATGGGCAGGGTTTAGAGGGATAAGGACCAAATGCAGGCAATTGGAACTAGATGAGTGGGCAGCATGGTCAGCATGGACCAGTTTGGGCCGAAGGGCCGGTTTCCATGCTCTATTACTCTATGACTCTGTTTGTTGCAGCATTCTTTTACTCCATTGTTGGTCAGAGTATTCCCTCAAACCGTGTGGACTTTCTGACTTAAAAATTCAACAAGGTTTAGATGGCACGCGAGTGTGTGTGTGTGTGTGTGTGTGTGTGTGTGTGTGCGTGTGTGCACGCACGCGTTTAGATAGCAGCTAACTTGTTGTACTAACTTGTGAAACAGATAACTTGTTGTCAGGGGGCCAGGAAGTGTGCGATGTTCTTATTTCTTTTCTGTGGTTCAGACTATTTGTTGAAATCAGTGGGTGCTTACTTTTGGATAGATGCTTCTGCAAAAATGGGGATAGTGACTCTATGTGACTTGTGCCTACGTAGATAAGTGTCCAGTGCTGAATAGTTCATTTCAACATTTACGGATCACTAGCTGGATTCTTCTCTCTTCCCCTCCCCCACCAATAGAAACGAAGTAGGTAACCTAAGGAACGTCTTTATATTATGCAGGCTTTTTAAAGTGGGATGGGGGAGCGTTGGCGATGGTGGTATCGTTAGTTTAGTAATCCAGAGCTCCATGCAGAGCTGTAAGACATGGGTTCGAATTCTATTAAGGCAGATGGAGAAATTTGACTTATGTTACTAAATTTTTTTACACAGAGAGTGGTTCGTGTGGCGAATGAACTTCCTGAGGAAGTGGTGGATGCGGGGATAGTTACAATGTTTAAAAGACATTTGGATAAGTACATGAATAAGAAATAAAAACCAAAAGAACTGCGGAAGCTGTAAATCAGGAACAAAAACAGAAGTTGCTGGAAAAGCTCAGCAGGTCTGGCAGCATCTGTGAAGGAGAAAACAGAGTTAACGTTTCGGGTCCGGTGTCAGGTTCTGAGGAAGGGTCACCAGACCTGAAACGTTAACTCTGTTTTCTCCCTCACAGATGCTGCCAGACCTGCTGAGCTTTCCCAGCAACTTTGTTTTTGTTAATGAATAAGAAATGTTTGGAGGGATATGGGCCAAGTGCAGGCAGGTGGGGCTAGTTTAGTTTGGGATTATGGTCGGCATGGACTGGTTAGATGCAAGGGTTTAGAACATAGAACATAGAACAGTACAGCACAGTACAGGCCCTTCGTCCCACGATGTTGTGCCGAACTTTTACCCTAAACCCAAGGTCTATCTAACCTCCACCCCTACCTTAGACTATCATCCATATGCCTATCTAATAGCTGCTTAAATGCCCCTAATGAGGCCGACTCCACTACCCTTTCTGGCAGTGCACTCCACGCCCCGACCACTCTCTGAGTAAAGAACCTACCTCTGACATCTCCCCTATATCTACCTTCACTCACTTTAAAACTATGCCCCCTCGTAATAGCTACTTCCACCCTAGGAAAAAGTCTCTGGCTGTCTACTCTATCTATACCTCTGATCATTCTGCACACCTCTATCAAGTCAAACTTTATTTCTGTGTGATTCTCTGACTTAAGAAAAGCAAGAAGTAAAAGTCTAATGACCAGGAAACAATTGTAAAAATCTACCTGGTTAACTAATGCCCTTTCAGGGAAGGAAATTTGCCATGACTACCTGATGTGGCCTACAAGTGACTCCAGACACACAAAAATGTGGTTGACTCTCAACTGCCCTTTGAACAAGCCACTCAGTTGTATCAAACTGCTCAGAAACTCTTAACAAAAAAGGAATGAAATTGGACAGACCATCTTGCATTGACCTAGGCACTGGAAACAGCAATGACAGAAACAGCCTTGTCGACCCTGCAGTCCTCCTCACTAACTTCTAGGGGCTTGTGCCACAATTGGGAGACCTGTCTCCTGGACTAGTCGAGCAACAGCCTGACTTAATCATACCTTATAGACAATGTCCTAGACATTACCATCACCATCCCTGGCTATGTCCTGTCTCACCGACAGGACAGGGCCAGCAGAGGTGGCGGCACAGTGGTATACAGTCAGGAGGATATTGCCCTGGGAGTCCTCACCATTGATTCCTGGCACCATGAAATGAACATCATGGCATCAGTTGAAACATGTGAGAGGAAACCTGCTGATTACCACTTAGCATGCCCCACCTCGACTGATTGAATCAGTACTCCTTCATGTTGAACAACACTTGGAGGAAGCACTAAGGGTGGCAGGGGTACAAAATGTACTTTGACTGGGGGATTTCAATGTCCACCACCAGGAGAGGCTCAGCAGCAGCAACGCTACTGACTAAGCTGATCATGTCCGAAAGGTGCTAAATTGGAGCAGCAGGTGGTAAGGAACCAACAAGATGGAAAAGCGTACTTGACCTCACCCTCACCCAATCTATTAGTCGCAAGTGCACTTGTCTATGACTGTATCTGTGTGACTGACCACCACACCGTCCTTATGGAGACGAACTAACGTCTGCACATTGAGGATAGTCTCCATCATGTTGTGTGGCACTATCATTGTGCTAAATGGGAAAGACTTTGAGCAGATTGAGCAACTTTTGGACTCATGGACCCAGACTGAAGATCCGGTGAAGCTCTGAGAGTGTTTGACCCCCAGACGGGCAGGCCCACTAGCATGGGCAGACCTTGGCACTTGTGATCCAAACTCCCAGCTGCAGATAAATAGCTCTGGTGTCTTGTCGAAACCTTGGGATAGTTGAAGGACAAGGTAATAAATCCTGACAACAGACCTGGAGTGGAGCCAAAGGGAAACTGATGCCGTCTTTCTGACTGCTCCTGCAGCCAAGTAACACTTTATATTCCTGTGGATTCAACCCTGCAGTGGTCAGGGGGTTCCCTGATTATCAGATACCTAAGGTCTCTGTAAATTCTCCCCTGGCCTATGCTCAGTAGAATATTAACATAACACGGGAGACACCAGTTCCAAGTGATGGCATCGAGAAGCTGTTCCTTACAGTGGGAGAGATGAGCCACTGGTCAGCCACTGCCCACTTTCAGTTGGTCAGCTCCTGACTAGCAAGGTGCTGACCGTCCACAGTCCTCCTGCATGAGTGGGTACCTTGAGATTAGAATCATTGCTCAACGGATGCACTCAATCCAAGCAAATAACGAAAGAAGCTATTGACTCCTCAGTTGGCAAACTGGAATGTCAGGACCGAGTCCACAGAATTAAGCGATGACTTGCAGTCGGTCGATATTGTGGACCAGTTAGGCATGATCAACACGGAACGTGCCAGGCTGCTCATTGACATAGCTTGTCAACAGGAGGCCAGGCTTTCCAAAAACTGATCTCTGAAAGAAAAACATCACTTGTTCACCTGACTGGGGGGAAGGGGGGCAGATTTCAGGGGAAACACTTGTAAAAAAAGAACAGAGGACGCTGGAGGTCTGAAACAAGCAAAACTAAAAATTGCTGGAAGAACTCCGCAGATACGGTAGCATCTGTGGAGAGAAAACACCATTAAAGTTTTGAGTATAGTGACCCTTCTTCAGAATTCTGAAGAAAACAGCGCGGGATCAGTGGGGGCTCCAGAGCCCCACCCAATGAAGGTTAGCCAAGTTGATTACCACAGCCCAGTCTTCCTAGATGGAAGGTTACATCACATGCTCTGAATACTCTGTTTCACTTTGAAACTTCTTATGTTCATTTTCTACTTTCCTCACAGAATGACTTTAAAATCAAATGTGGGAATCTCCCCACAAGTGATCCCCACAGATTTGTGATGGTGTACATCATGAGGCAGGCATGTCAGATGTCATCATTGGTATCGGTGTTTTTACATGATGTGATTTGAAGAACTCCTCAGTACTGAAAAGGACCCATGTTGCAAATTCAACTGTGTGTGTGTTAGTCACTGTATCAAAGGGATTGAATTCCGCTCTAGACAGTTTGGTAACTTGATACCTGATCCAGGTAAGCAGTTTGTATCAGCTATGTTGTTACTGGAGATTTTATATGATATTATCAGATATCTTTTATGTCAGCTGTAAATCTGAGAACTGAAATGTGAGATTGGTGTTAATTATAACTTAATAAGACTCAGCAGGAGGCCCTAACTGCTGGCATAACCCTCAATGAGATTTGATCGACATTTTACCTAGAACTTCATTATTGTTCAGTATCTGATACAACCGAGTGAGGAAGGGTGATCCAGCTCCCGACTTCGAAAGCCCCTTAGCTGGCTAAGCAGAGAATTTAGTACACATTTTGATATCACACTTGAATTAAAATGTCATACTTGCCAAAATTTAAGGAGGAACGTTGAGCAATATTAACGTGCACAGGGTTTCATGAGTGAAAGAAAGATGAATTTTATAATTTACTAACCCAGAGAAAATTAATTAAACATGCCATTGAACACACACAGAAACACAAGTAGTCAGTTTGATATAAGGGAATTTTTTTAGATTCCTTGCATATGTCTAGAGTTGAGCCTGAGAATACAACTGTTTGAATGATATCTTGTATCCTCAGCAGCAGCAAAATTTCTACAATCCCTGAGCTATTGGTGAATTAGCTTTTCTAGAATTTCTTCTATCACTGACGTTGGCTTTCAAGATGATGATAAGGACATGGAGAGCAGGAGAGAGTGTATCTTCCAGTCTTTGATCTATTTCCTTTTTGCTATTCCTTTTTGCAACTTCAGAAATATGGTTCATTTGTGTATTCCTGAATTTGTCGTCATTGTCATTCCAAGCTTGGTGGCTGCGGGCAACCCTTTCATTTCTAATCTGTGCAACCTTTATCAAATAAGTGCTAATCTCCAACAAGAGATACAAGTTCCTTGGCATCTGCCTCTGTTTTTAGATAAAGCAGTGGTTTCAATTTAGATTACTTTGTTTATTCTAGTTCTGGAGTAGAGCAAACCTACAGGATGCGCAGGAAACTGTTTAAACTTCACCTCCACACCAGAACCAAGGCTCCCACTCCCCCAACTTCTGTCGCCAAGCTTCAGTATGCGTGCGCACAGACTGAGTCTGAGTTACAAACCATCGTTGACTCATTCACCCAGGCGTATGAGAGAATTGGTCCAGAAACAAAGTTTCTCATCAAGGCCACACAACATTGTCGACCTCCTGACCATCAGAATCCACGGTGAGCCCCATGGACAATGTGGATCATTTTCCCATACACCGTGAGCCTCCTCTTGGTGTGGTCAGACATTGACAATGAGATCCGTTATTGACTTTGGTACACCAGTGTAGCCTTCGGATGCCATTGGAACCGAATGTTTTGGAGCCAAACTCAGGAGCAGGTTCACGGTTGACAGAGCACTGTTGGTCTCCACTCTCCTGTCTTCATCAGAAACACCAACTGTGTACAACGGACACCTCAAACCCTGGAGAGATATCACCAGTACTACCTCTACAAAACTCTGCGAATCCACTGGCGGAATAGGTGTATCAATGTGAGTGTCCTCTCCTGGGCTAGCATCCCCACACACGACCAGCTGTGAGAGGCAGGCCACATTGTCTGATGCCTGATGCTATACTCCCTAAATAAGTGCTTCTTAAAACAGGATGTCAAAAATAACAGTGCAACAGCCCCAGAAGGGACACTGAATCAAAATAAAACACAAATTAACATTGAATATAACCTTATGCAATGGAACAAAAATTTACTACATTAAAATAACATTGGGCTTGATGATGCACTCCAGCCCCTACGGTGCCCACTGGTCTCAAGGCCTCGACCATGCTGGTGAGAACCTGTGCTTCCTCTCCAGGGACACCAAGGACAGCCGTAACCCCAAAAGAGGGGTAGTCAGGAACGACGAGCCCCTCCACAGCCCACTGCTTCAATCTCCTAATGGCCATCTCAACCAAGGCTAAGAGCAGTGCCACAAGAAGGCCCGTCCCTGCACCAGGTGCCTGAGAGTAGGAAAACGTGGGACTGAAGCACAAGCAAAGTGTAAGCAGCAGCCGGTTCGAAAGACTGAGGAGGGTCTGCAAACGGAGACAGTGTATGTATGAAAAATCCGCTTCCTCCAGACCGCAAAGACTACACATGGCCTGGTACCTGGTGAACATGCGCGATCTGTGACTGCATGGGAGCACCGTGTGCAGCACTCTCCACCTCTCACCTCCAACGGAAGAGGGGAGGAGCCCTTTGTAGGGGGCCCTCCACTCGGGATCTCTGCCACCAGAGGGCAAAACGTCACACCAAGGTGGGTATCCAAGCAGCAGGCGAAAGTGGGGAAGTTGTGAATATGCAGGAACAGCTCGTGCAGAGAAAAAGGACTTCCCCCAAAAAGGGTCAGATTGTGGGGTGCCGTGTCCCAGAGGAGGGTCTGCTGTGCGGGGCTGATATCAAGTTTGGTCAAGCGAGCAACAAGGAACTGGCATGGTGTGAAAACAAAGGCTCTGCACTGAGCTCCACAATGGGAGGCAGTCAATAGGAGGCAGAGGAAATGCTGCAAGGACGTCCAAGAATCCTCTCTAAACTATTGCTTGTCTTAGAATGCTCAAACTGGAGAGGAATTATTCGCAAAGGTGCTAGCCACTCTCTGAGCATCGCCAAGTGGAGCATGTAGAGGTCAAGTGCAAGCAGTGGAAGGGAGACACACACACAGTCCAGAGCATCCCACTCATCTGCCCCACCCATGGCTCCAGGATTGAACTAATCCGCCACCGCAGAGCACACCCCCAAAATTGTCCTCAAACCCCGAGGGACTGCCAGGGAAAAGAAGTGACAAAGTGTTTGTTTATTCCCTAACCTGCCTCAATCTGTAGTCAAGTGATTGCTGATGTCATTTTAAATCCATGTTTCTTACGTTTTTAAAACAGTTTTAGTCCAGGAAGTTCTTGTGTATTAAAATAAGACGATGTAAGTTGAAATTTTACTGCTGGTGCAACTTTATATCTCTTCTGGGTTCCTTTACTGGAACATTTATGCACTCAGCACGTCTTTGGGTTCTGTGTGTACGCTCTTAACGTTAGCAGCTTAACAGCTGTGGACAGGCTTACGTTTACATAGGCTTACATATCAACCATTTCAATCGTCCACATTTGTTGAAGGGAATAAGTGACCGTGTTGAGCTCATATTTTTCAGTTCACATTTGCTCTTTGTAACTACTGGGATTGATCTATTGCATTATAAAATAATAACATATATTATTCAAAGCTTGTATTGTGAAAGAGCTACCTGAAAGTCCATTGGGTTGCATTTAAAGCAGTCGTAGAAGTGTCTAATCTGTCGTTGATAACCTTGGATTTATATTTAACAATAAAATTCAAAATGCCACAAAGCAATCAGAAGGGTCAGGGTATTGACAAAATTGATGGTAGCGGCAGATTGTAATCTTTATTACTTTGGTAAGAAACTTCCTGTGGGATTAAAAACTGAGCATGCTTACACATTTATGTCTTAACTTGACTTGTGTCCATCTACTTACCTCATGCAGGAAAAAAAATTAAACCCAAGGAAATTATTGTTAGATTGTCATCCTCAGTGATCTGAAATTGAAGATTTTATTTTATTTTCTGAGGAATATGCAAAGAGGAGAAGGTCATTTAGCTGCATGAGTTAGCCTTCTCTGCCAGCTCTCAGATTCCATGTGCCTTCACACACAACACGAAAGCAAAATACTATAGTTGCTGGAAATCTGAAATTAAAAACAAAATGCTACAAATACTTAACAGGTCAGGCAACTGTGAAGAGAAATGGAGTTAATGTTTCAGGTCGATGACAGAGCAGTACGGTGGCTCAGTGGTGCTGCTTTGCAGTGCCAGGGACCTGGCTTTGATTCCACCCTCTGGCGTCTGTATGTGTGGAGTTTGCTCATTCTCCCCACGTCTGCATGGGTTTCCTCTGCATGCTCGGGTTCCCTCCCACGATCCAAGGATGTGCAGGTTAGGTGGATTGGCCATGTTAAATTACCCATCGTGCCCAAGGATGTGCAGGCTCGGTGGATTAGCCATTGGAAACACAGGGTTATAGGGCGGGGGGGTGGATCTTGGTGGGATGCTCTTTGGAGGGTTGGTATGGACTCGATAGGCCATCACACTTTAAGGATTCTATGACCCGTTTTCAGAACATGGTCCCATAAACATTAATGTCTTTTGGTAACCAATGGCTTAATTTTCATCTATTTGCAGAGGTGCGTTTGAAGCACAATGAGTCACACTTTCTTTTACGGAAATCTGAACTTGCCTTGTATCCCAGCATCCTGACCATTTTCCCCTGGCCTTTGTGTGGGTCCTGAATATTTACTGTGTAAAATATGTGCTCCCACCATCCCGCTACTGTTGGTTTCCCTATTTTCAAATGGGTGTTGAATATCTGATCTCATCCCCCATTACCCTTTGTCTAATGTTGGGGAGTTGGCTGAAAGCCCATTAAAAGTACCCCAGGTTTGATAGTTTTAAAAGAAAGTTGGAAGCCTGCTGACAAGTCAGGCACATTCTTAAAGGTAAGCGTAAAATGTTTTGACACCCTTCAAATGTCACTGTTATGTGCTATGTTGTAGTGTAGGTCCAGTTTTGTAAGGAAGTGATTTATCATTGGGATCTGTCCTTTTGTAGCTAAGTTGACCCTTATTATGTAATTCCTCAAATGCAGTAGAGAAATATCCCAATGGAAAAAGCGCCATAATGCAGGGAATAATGTTGAAAGATACCCTCTGCTTTCATGTTTTTGTGTTCTGATTTATTGAACTGTCAGGTCCGGCTATAATAAAACCAAATCCTGCTTCTGATGGTTGAAAAAAATACTGTGTCTGCTCACCCTGCATGGATTGACAAACATTCTGCCATGAAATAGAAATGACTTTCTGTTCTGTCACTGAAGCTGCAAGCTTTTGTCACGATGCTTGCTCTTTATGAATGCTTGGCAGGGCTTCAAAAGTTTTGATTGAACTATTGAAACTATTTTAAGCTCCAAACTGAAGCCCCATCTGCCTTTCTTGGGTGATTTATTTAAACATCTCACTGTAGTATTTCCTAGAAGTAGAGGTGAGTTATTTCTGGTGAATCTCAACTAACATCACCATTCAACCAATTATCGGTCACTATCTTACAAATAAACAGTGTACCGTTGGAGTGGTGACTGTACTTCTGAAATACAACATTAGCTGTGAAATGCTTTGGGATAACAAGGTGTAGAGCTGGATGAACACAACAGGCCAAGCAGCATCAGAGGAGCAGGAAGGCTGA
>JAHRHZ010000034.1:8900809-8935358 GCA_024137785.1 Ginglymostoma cirratum | reverse complement strand
GGCTGATGTTTCGGGCCTAGACCCATTTCTGAAGAAGGGTCTAGGCACAAAATGTCAGCCTTCCTGCTCCTCTGATGCTGCTTGGCCTGCTGTGTTCATCCAGCTCTACACCTTGTTATCTCAGATTCTCCAGCATCTGCAGTTCCTACTAACTGTAAATGCTATGGGATGCCCTGAGGTTATGAAAGTTACCATGTAAATTTAAGTCCTGCTTTCAACTCTTTAATTTTTTTTTGAATATCCATATTTGTTTTTCTGGCAGAAGCACACTGTATTATAGGCACTCACCTACTGGACGGTCTGTAATCTCAGCTGATAATTGTCATCATTATTTCTGGGAGGACTTAGTGAGAGCTGTGTCTCTCCCATTTCTGTGAAGTTGAAGGCATTGGTGTGCATAGTCACAAGTACATGGCATCTTACTTTGTTCTTTCATGAATGTGAAGATTCCTGACTGGAACAACAATTATTTCCATGCCTTCTTGCCCTTAAGCTAGTGGTTTGCTAGGAGTATTCGCGAGCACAGTTATGAGGACATTGATGTGGATTTAGAAGCCAGAGTAGGTAAGAATGGCAGATTTATTTTCACAAAGAACATCAGTCAACTGCATGGATTTTAAAACAATTGATAGTTTCATGGTCACCATTATGGAGACTTTAACTATTAATTCCAAATTTATTCGAATTTGAATACCTGTTTCCCAGTACATTAGCTCCTGGTCTTCTGGGTTATATGTCCAGTCATATTACCACAGCACTTCTCCTACTATCTGTTTGCCTAGTTGAAGGAGGTGGACATGGGACCCAACACGAGGTCGCGACTAATTTTGGGTCTTGTCTTCCTGAAGATCAAGGCATTAGAGAATACTGAAGAAGCGTCCTTTGTTTGCCCAGGAGCAAAGGGGCTTCCGTACAGTTACTGCTGGGGCATCTCCCAGTAAATCAACCAGAAATTCTGTGGTAAATAAGCCCGTCCACCATTTACAAGGTACAAGTCAGGCGTGTGAAGGAATACTCCCCATTTTGGATAAATATAGCATATCAGATGTGAGTCTGCAGAAATCAGGGAGGAATCTGAGTTTGGGGAACATGACAATTTAATACCCACATACCATGCGTATACCGTGGAGATCAGCCCAACAAAGCACCTGTTAAAACCTCATAGCAGTGTTCAAAAAGCTGCGAATCTGTTCACTCTAATTAAACATTCAAAAGCTCAGAGCAACTCTTACAACTATTATTAATGTGTCCAAAGGCTACAAGATTAGTTTCAAAAGAAAATTAATATGATATGAGGTGTCAGCCTTGGTTTGGTAGGTAGTTCTTATTTCTGAGTCAAGCATTTGTAAGTGAAAACTCAGCTCCAGAAACCCAAGTACAGAATCTAGGGCTCACACTGCTGAGGGAGCTTTGCACCGTTGGAGGGGCAATACAGAGAAGCGTTGCACTGTTAAAGGCAGCAGATTTCTGAGGAGGCAGCTGGCTGTTCAGGGTGGATGCAAAACGTTTCATGGTACCCTTCAAGCAAGATCAAGAAAATTCTTCCTCATGTCCTGTTCGATATTGATTGCTCAAAACGACACCACAAATACCAGCACACTGTCTCCAGTCCTGCTACCGGAAACAACTAGGGTTGCCTCAAAACTCAATTTGTTGTGATTGATCTTTTCTCGTTTTAACCAGGTTCTGTTGATGTAAGGAAATGTGGGAAGCAGGAACGAGTTAGCAAGCCCACTGTATGATGGATCAGCAGTGACATGGCCAATTGTCCTGACGACTTGTGCTCCAGAACTTGCCGCTCCCCTAGCCATGCTCTTCCAGTACAATTACAGCACTGGCATCCGCCCAACAATGTAAAACATTGCCAAAGTATGCCTTGTGCGCAAAAGGCAGGACAGATCCAACCGGGCCAATTACCAACCCACCTGGCTATTCTCGATCAGCAATAAAGTGATGGAAGGTGTCATCAACAGTGCCATCAAGCAGCACCTGCTCGGCAATAACCTGCTCAGTGATGCCCAGTTTGGGTTCCGCCAGGGCCACTCAGCTCCTGACCTCATTACAGCCTTGGTTCAAACATGGACAAAACAGCTGAATTCCAGAGGTGAGGTGAGAGTGACAGCCCTTGATATCAAGGCTGCATTCAACTGAGTGTGGCATCAAGGAGCCCTGGCAAAACTGGAATCAGTGGGTCTCGGGGGTTGGGGGGGTGGGGGTGGAAGCTGTCCGGTGGTTGGAGTCATACCTGCCACTTAGGAAAATGGTTGTGGTTGTTGGAGGTCAGTCATCTCTGCAGGAGTTCTTCATGTAGTGTCCTAGGCCCAACTATCTTCAGCTGCTTCATCAATAACTTTCCTTCCATTATAAGGTCAGGAGTGGGGATGATTGCATAATGTTCAGCTACGTTCATATACTGAAGCAGTCTGTGTTCAAATGCAACAAGACCTGAGCAATATCTAGGCTTGGGCTGACAAATGGCAAGTAACATACATGTCACACAAATGCCAGGCAATGCCCATCTCCAATAAGGGACAATCTAACCACTGTTCCTTGACATTCAATGGTGTTGCCATCGCTGAATCCCCCACTATCAACATCCTAGGCAGTTACCAACGACGGAAACTCATATGGACTCACCTTTTAAATATAGTGGCTACAGTGACAGGTCAGATGCTAGGAATACCGTGGTGAGTAACTCGCCTCCTGACTCTCTATATGGGATACATGAGGACAACACAGTCTGCAAGTTCCCCTCCAAACCACTCTCACCAGGATGGCTTGGAAATATATTGCTGTTCCTTCAGTATATTACTGGGTCAAAAACCTGCGTTTGCCTCCCTTAGAGCATTATGAGTCAACGTACAGCACATGGCCTGCAGCAGTTCAGGAAAGCAGCGCAACACCACCTTCTCCAAGGAAACTAAGGATGGGCAATAAATGCTGGCCTAGCTAGCGATGCCTATGTCCCTTGAATGAATTTAAAAACTGCCCTTTGTGCCGACTCCTTATTCAGTATGATCATGGCTGAACTGTTTTATTATGAATTTCACATTCTCTACTACCTCAATAACCTAGGATTCTTGTTAGTCACACAAACCAATCCCCCTTTGCCTTAAAAAGTTCAAGGACCTCGTTTCCATTGCTTTCTGAGGTTGAGAGCTCCAAGTTCTGGGAGAAAATAAGTTGCCTTGTTTAATTTATGAAAAAAAAAGCAACCCCTGGTTTCAAAACAGTGCCTCCTAATTTTGGTCTTGCCCACAACAGGAAGTATCCTTTTCCACATCCGTCTTTTCAAATTCTTTTTGAGAGTTTACGTATTTTAGTCAAGATGTCACTCACTTGTCTAAGCTTGAAGCCTGTGAAGATCAGATGACAGAACAGAACACCAGACACTGAGGTGCTTACCCTTGCTTGCTTTCTAAGCTCCCACGCCATATTGATACTGTCACAACTGAGTTGGGCTAATCAAGGAGGCAGAATGACTTGTTTATGACAGTGAGTTTTATGTCAAGAAGGCTTAGATTCAGCAGTGAGCCGTTGTGGTGGTAAAAGGAAGCACCTTGAGGACATTCTGAAGGCTTCACTTTGGAGTTTTAATATCAACCTTGAGTTCTGGGAGAAGCTCACTTTGGATCACTGCTCCTGGCACAACTAAATAAAAGGCATTGTAGCACCTTCAAAAGCCAACACATTCCAGAGGCCAGAGGCAAAACATTAAGAGAGGAAATCCCAAGCCAGCAACTTGTCCAAAGCTCAGTTGTCCGTTTTACCCTGTCCTACTGACAGATCAGCCTTAGTCATAATCTACATACCCACTGAAATCCTACCAAATACTCCAGATGATGAACATGGTCAAAGGACAAATGAGACGATAAAATGTGTTGCTTGGATCAACTTTATACATTCATGAAGATCTCCAGTAGATTACAGCTTTGTGTCTTGGAATGAAATGTAACTCCTTTGAATAATGCCGGAAACATCCAACAAGTCAACCCACATCTATCAAGAGAACACCTATTCTGACTATAAAACTCCTTTACTGCACTTTGTAAGCATATTCTGTTTCTGTTTCAGATGTCCACTGCCTGCGGTCCTTTTGCTTATTATCTAATATTCATAACCCTCAAAGCATGCTGACAGAAACCTTCTGTAGTCCTTGCCTTTGTACTTTGAGGAGAGTGGGGGCCAGTTAGCTCAGTTGGCCAACAGCTGGTTTGTGATGCCAACACAGTGGGTTCAGTTCCCATATTGGCTCAGGTCACTGTGAAGGTCCCATCTTTTTGACTTCACCCCTCGCTTAAAGTATGGTGACCCTCGGGTTAAACCACCATCAGTTGTCTCTCTGTCATGAGAAACTGAGACTATAGCAACTTCTAGGGGGACAATCATTCTTCCTGTGTTTAGCTGACCAGAACTAAACACAAATATAGTGCGCTGCTCTGTTTATTTAAAAATGCATTAACACAATGTGGATGTTGGGAATTCAACATGAACACGTTGAACAGTGCCGCTGAAGTGTCTCTGAAGATCAATTTTAAAAAGCAATTTCCAAACTAAAGCTACTGCTTATGATGAATTATTGATTTAAATAACTAACTAAAAGCTTAATTATTTCATTGTTGAAGGTCACAAATTGACCACTATCTCCAAGGCCTAACAATATCTAACTTGTGGACAGGCCACTTTGCAACGATTGGGTGGAGTCCTTACAAATATTTATGTTCAGTGGGAAAGCTTGAATTTTAAATTGGTATCTTCTAAAGGTCTTAAGGATCACCTCAACAGCACAGTCTCCATTAGTAAGAGTCGAACGCAAGGTTCTTGAAGCCTTTTAAATTTTGCGGGTTGCATAAATGCTTATCATAGAGCCCTGAGGACTGCGGAGAGAAGTAAAATGAAGGAATTACAGAATCGTGCACATAAAGAGACCATTCAGCCCATGTTTATGCACTTTGAAAGAGGAAGCCAATTCCAGTCAAAGCCTAAGCATACTGCAGCGAGTAATTCACCTCCTGACTCCCCAGAACCTGTTCACCATCTACAAGGCACAAGTCAGGAGTGTGATAGAATGCGCCCCACTTTCCTGGATGAGTGCAGCCCCAACAACAATGAAGGAGCTTGACACCATCCAGGACAAAGCAGCCCGCTTGATTGGCACTACATCCACAAGCATTCACTCCCTCCACCACCGATGCTGAGTAGCAGCAGTGTGTACTATCTACAAGATGCACTGCAGAAAGTCACAAAAGATCCTCAGACAGCACCTTCCAAACCCACGACCACTTCCATCTAAAAGGACCAGGGCAGCAGATATATAGGGACACCACCCCCTCCAAGTTCCCCTCCAAGCCCTCACCATCCCGACTTGGAAATATATCGCCGTTCCTTCACTGTTGCTGGGTCAAAATCCTGGAATTCCCTCCCTAATGGCATTGTGGGTCAACCCACAGCAGGTGGACTGCAGCGATTCAAGAAGGCAGCTCACCACCACCTTCTCAAGGGCAACTAGGGACAGGCAATAAATGCTAGCACAGCCAGCAACACCCACATCCCACAAATCTGTAAAAAAAAACTTCAGTCCTCCATGTACACGTTCTTTCCGTCAGTAATAAACAGGGCTGTGTATACTGATTTATATGCGCTAGAAGCTACATATGTTCTGTCACAATGCGAGTCTGACTGATAAGCCTAAATTCTTTACACTCTTGCGTAATCCAGCAAGTCTTGTACTGTTGCAGAATCACATCTAATGTTGGACACTGTGCACATTTTGCCAGTGTGGGCTGGTTGGACTTTGCTTGTTGTGAACGGCCAAAGGGATATTCTGTTTGTTTAATACAATTCACCAGTATTTGGGAGTTTACAACCTTACACACCTGGCATCACACTGGCACTGAATTTCATACACTGCATTACTCATTTGTACTTTTGGCTTGGTGGCAGTATACTGCCAGTGATAAATACTACTTATGTTGTTCCTGCAAACTACCAGTGTGAAACAACTAGCTTTACCTGTCTTAAATTTGATGCCTGTCCTTTATCTGAGGTAGACTGGGCACTTTCCAGGATCGAGAGTGACCAGCAAACAAGCACTGCACCTGTTTTAATCCAACAAGATTAGGTGAAGCCATTCTGCTCGGCCATTTCTCAGGGTAGTCCTGTGACCAATCAATGTTGATCTGCTTGGTTTCAATTCTAAACAAAGCCCTGCAGTTAGAACATAGAACATAGAACATAGAACATAGAACAGTACATCACATAACAGGCCCTTTGGCCCATGATGTTGTGCCGACCAATTATCCTACTCCAAGATCAAACTAACCTGCATGCCCTTCATTTTACTACCATCTGTGTGCCCATCCAAGAGTCACTTTAATGTATCTGACTCCACTACCACTGCCAGCAGCACGTTCCATGCACCCACCACTCTCTGTGTAAAGAACCTATCTCTGACATCTCCCCTATATCTTCCTCCAGTCACCTTAAAATTATGCCCCCTTGTAATAGTCATTTCTGCCTTGAGAAAAAGTCTCTGGCTGTCCACTCTGTCTATGCCTCTCATCATCTTGTACACCTCTATCAAGTCATCTCTCATCCTTCTTTGCTCTGATGAGAAAAACCCTAGCCCTCAACCTTTCGTCATAAGACCTGCCCTCCAGTCCAGGCAGCATCCTGGCAAATCTCCTCTGCACCCTCTCTAAAGCTTCCACATCCTTCCCATAATGAGGTGACCAGAATTGAACACAATATTCCAAGTGTGGTCTAACCAGGGTTTTATAGAGCTGTAGCAAAACCTCACGACTCTTAAACTCAATTCCCCTGCCAATGAAAGCCAACACACCATACGCCTTCTTTACAACCCTATCAACTTGAGTAGCAACTTTGAGGGATTTATGGACGTGGACCCCAAGATCCCTCTGTTCCTCCAAACTGCCAAGAATCCTGCTATTAACCCTGTATTCTGCATTCACATTCGACCTTCCAAAATGAATCACTTCACACTTTTAACTGTCAATCATCATTAACTGCTGCATTCTCTGTGGTAACAACTCTAGCAATCAATCAACTGCCAACCAATCAGCCCTCTCCTTTCATAAAGTATAAATATTGGTTTTCCCCTTTTCTGCGAATTGTCCCAAAGAGTGCAAGATGAAATGTTTTGATAAAATGTACCCGTTTTCCAACAATACTCATTTGGTAAGTCCAGAACATTTATCTTACACTGCAAAAAGGCATAGGTTCATTTCCCAATGAGAGAATATTTGCAGGGATGAAGTGGGGGTTGTAGAGCACAGGGAACTGTGCCTGTGGTAGAAGCCTGATGCTGTTTAAATACACTCAGGCCTTCCACACAATCAAATTCCCAGCAAAAAGGTAAAATCATCTCTGCAAGCTGCCGGGCAATCAGAGGCTAGTAGCTTGCCGTTGCAAGCAGTGCGACAGAATTTGGCAATAAAGTCAAAACACTACAGATGCAAGAGATCGGAAATACAAACAGAAAGTGCTGGAAAAAAACCCAGCAGGCCTGTCACCATCTGTGAAGAGAAAGAGAGAGATGGAGAGGGATTTAATGCCTTTAGACCAATGTGACTCCTCTTTGGCACTGAAGAGGACCCAGCTTCTCACTGTGTAGATGCTGCCAGATCTCCTGAGTTTATCCAGCACTTTGTTTTTATGACAGGGTGTGGTGACAGTTCAGAGGCTGAGCTGTGGATTGTTGCTGGATGCCGGGGTAGTATTTTCCTGACTGCTGCGCGTGACCTCTTGTGCTATCTATCACGTTTTCATTGATCTGGTTGTCACGTGTACCAAAATACAGTGAAAAGCTTTGTTTTACGAGTGGTACAGGCAGACCACAGCAAGCAGAGGATGTACAGATCAAAAAGATTTAAAGGCATACAGGTTACATTATTTGAGGCTAGAGTCCATCCAACAGTCTGATAACGGCCAGAAAGAAGCTGTTCCTGAACCTGCTTGTGCATGTGTTCAGGCTTCTGTATCTTCTGCGTGATGGAAGAGACTGTAGGAGGTCATTACCAGGGTTTGTTGGGTCTTTGATGATGTTGGCTGCCTTTCTGTAGCAGTGAGCCATGTAAATGGAGTCCGTGGATGGAAGGTTGGCTTCCGTGAGGGTCTGGGCTGTGCAACCACCTTCTGTAGTTTCTTACGGTCCTGGGCAGAGCAGTTGCCATACCAGGCCGTTATGCACCCAGACGGTATGCTTTCAATGGTGTATCTGTATAAGTTGGTGAGGGACCTTATGGACATGCCAGATTTCCTGAGCCGCCTGAGGGAAAAGTTGTTGTGTCTTTTTGACAGCCCCATTTACGTGGGAAGTCCAGGACAGATCGTGAGTTATCATCACTCTGAGGAACTTGACAGTCTTCACTCTCTCAGCCTCAGTTCTGTTGATGTAGATGGGGAGGGTGTTTTCCTTTCTTTCTGAAGTTAATGATCAGTTCTTTAGTTTTGCCGACGTTGAGAGGCAGATTGTTTTCATTGCACCACATCACTAAGCCCTCCATCTCCCTTCTGTATTTTGATTTGTTGTTAGATATTCATCCCACTACGGTGGTGTCGTCAGCAAACCTGTAGATGGCGTTCGTTTGGAATTTGGCAAAACATTCAGAGGTATACAGGGAGTACAGTAAGGGGCTGAGAGCACATCCTTGCGGGGGGAGCTCCAGTGTTGAGTGTTATTGTGGAGGAGGTACAGTTACCAATCCTCACTGATTGCAGCCGATGGGTCAGAAAGCTGAGGATCCAGTTGCAGAGGGCAGAGCTGAGACCAAGGTCACGCAGTTTTGAGATCAGTCTGGAGGAGATAATGGTGTTGAACACGGAGCTGTAGTCAATGAGCAGGAGTCTGACGTAGATGTCTTTGTTGCCCACATGTTCCAGGGATGAGTGCAGGGCTAGGGATATGGCATCCTCTGTGGACATGTTATGTCATTCGGCAAACTGTAGGCGATTGAGGCGGGGTGGGAGACTGGAGTTGATGTGGGCCACGACCAGCCTTTCGAAGCACTTCATGAATATTGAAGTCAGAGCTATCGGGCGGTAGTCATTATGGCACACTGCATGTGTTTTCTTGGGTACAGCGATGATGGTGGTCTTCTTGAAGCACGTGGGACTTCGGCTTGTAGGAGGAGAGGTTGAAGACGTCAGTGAATACCTCTGCCATTTGGTTTGCACAGGATCTGAGTGCTCGACCAGGGACAACGTCCAGGTCCATTACTTTCCTTGTGTTGACTCCCAGGAAGACTGACCTGGCTTCTGAAGTGGTGACAGAGGGAACAGGTGTGTCTGGGGCTGTTGGGTATGTGCTTCAGAGTAAGACTTGTCTGAGGTAGTTCATGTTAATAGATTTGTTTTAGATAATTCTTTTAGATATAGGTTAAGTTTGGTTTCCCTTTGTGCAATGAACTTATGTTCTATTGTTAAGGAACATCTGCAGAGAATCTGATGAGAATATGTTTCAGTGACTACCAACAACAATAATTAAGTATAATGTCTATCAGGCCTGGTTTCCTTCTGAATTCTGACTTATCCAGTGTATGATGTAGAGGTGCCAGTGTTGAACTGGGGTGGACAAGGTCAAAAATCACATGACACCAGGTTACAGTCCAACAGATTTATTTGAAAACATAAGCTTTCAGAGTCTTACTCCTTCTTCAGGTGTCAGTGAGAGAGGTGGTATCACTAACAGCTGAAGAAGGAGTAAGACGCCAAAAGTTTGTGATTTCAAATAAACCTGTTGGACTATAACCCGGTATTGTGTGATTTCTGACATTATCCAATTTACTCATCAGCTGGGAAAATAACAAAGGATGTGGATGTTCTGGGAAGGGCTCTGATGTCACTGTTGTAATATTCCTATCACTGCCACAAGGCCTGAGTTCAAGTCCATCCTGCATCAGAGGTGTGTTATTCCATGTCTGAATGAGTTAATTCAAAATACAAAGGAGCTGGGTTCCTCTTCAGTTGGGAGTTGGATTCTGGATAGATGAAAGGGTCTAGGAGGAGAAGATGGAACCTGGTGTTTGTGTTAAGCTTTAGTTTTACAATAAAACCCTTGTTAATCTCTGCAGGTCTTATGCCGCCGAGATCAATATTGGGATGTCAGTCTGTTAAACAGCTATGTTTGAGGCTGCATTAATCAGCCCAATTATATTGAACTGAGTCTAATGGATCCTGGGCAGCTGGGATTCCTGTGTGAGGCCCTTTCTGGCCCTAATTTAATTTTTCCAAGCTTTCCTGAAGCCAAGAACCCCATAAAAGTCACCATACAAGGCTGATTCCCCCCACCCCGTTTAGTCTGGTGGGGCCAGTTATATTCGGCCCAGCGTTAAAGGTCTTTGTCTCTACAGGGCTGCCTTTCAGAACTTGGGTGCAGGTTCCAAGGAGTGTGTTGTTGGCATGTACAAAGAATATAGAACATTGAATAGTGTTGGAAACCACTTCTTCCATCTGAAATGTCTTGTGTTACCCTGCTAGACACATCAGTCCCACCCATCCCAAATGAGAAAGAAGCAATATGACGTCCAGCAGAAAAATCAACATGTAACAGATTAACATGTAGCCGACATAACAGGCAAAGAGGGATTCTGTTTCTAGAAAGCCAACAACCACTTGTGTTTTTGTTCAATGACAGTACTGAAAGAAATCAAACTGTTTGGTTTGTAGATTCAAAGAGCAAGAATAGGTTTGCAAACCTATTTAAATAAATGTGCCTTTGTCCCTAATGCCCTCCAGTGAGGACAACCTGTTTTTCCCCATTGAAATCAACCCATATGTGAAGCCTGTCTCCCACTGACATGATTGACATTAATTTCCGTCTGCAGGGGCCTGGCAAGCCCACTCCATTGTACCAAATTACTGTCAGTACTTGAACAACATGGACTACCACAGCTTTCTCAGGCTGAGGCACGGGCAGTAAATGCTGGTGCAAGCCCACATGCCCAGAATGAAATTTTGAAAACAGTGTGTGATTATTTTCAAGAGATAGATTTCAGACCATTCATGCTTTCAGATAGCTGGTACTCAGTGTCCAGAAATTTTATCCCAGCAGTAAAGGATGAGAAGCTTTCCGGAAATTGTCATCCTGACATGAACCTTTACTCATGCAAGGTACAATATGACCATGTGGACCAACTGGCTGTGCAGGATTTTAAAATGAACAGGCATTTCTGTTCTAGCCACACCTGGAATTTATTAAAAAGAAAATTGCCTCTTGATAGTTGTTGATTTTCTGTCTATTCCTTGTACTAAGCTGCGCAAGGTAAAACCAGGAATGAGAGTTGATGAAGACTTATTTCTGGAACTGTTTTTGTTTCAATCCAAATTCTCCATTTGCATAGTTGCATCGAGAATTCATTAGAATCAATGTAAAAAAAACAAGAACCTGAGGTGTATACTTCCTTTGTTCAACTAGATTCCTGCAAATACTCTTTCTCTCTCTCTCTCTCTCTTTCTCTCGTTTTACTTTGGAGGCAGTGGGGTAAACGTTTTCTGCATAATTTAAGTCGTGATGTTTGACATTTGGTAAAGGCAATCCAAGAGGTCGTGATAGGGTGGGGTGAAGAGTTGTATGGTAGGAAGTTGGAATAAAACAGGGTGTACCAGAAATGTGGTGCACTGCATTTCAATCAAATCTGTCCAAAACCAGAGTGACAGCATCATGCTTCAGGGCAAGACCAATTGTTGGAACCTCAAGAGAAATTTATTTCAGTGACAATTCCAACTGTTTGTTGAGGTCAAAGTTTAGACTGTGCCTTGGGGAAATTTTAATATTAGTGAGCAAGTGGGATTCGGTGCCTTTTAAATGAGCAAAAAGTGAAAGTGTGTCAAGAACCTGACTCCAATCAGTTAATCTCAGGGTTTTGTTCAGGCAGGGCAAGGTATGTGCAATCATTGAAGCTGGAAGCCTTGGGATTTAACCTGTTTTGCAGGTTCACCTGTTGTTTGTCAGGATTCCCAGGGCTTTGGGAAGCCGACCGCCACAATAGGGCAAGGACAGTATTCGAATCAAAGAATCCCTTCAGTGTGGAAGCAGGCCATTCAGCCCATTGAGTCCACACTGATCTCCGAAGAGCATCCCATCCAGCACCCACCCCCCCAACCCTGTCGCTGTAACCTTGTATTTCCCATGGCTAATCCACTTTGCCAGCACAGCCCTGGACACTATGGGGCAATTTAGCATGGCCAATCCATCTAACCTGCTCGTCTTTGGACTGTGGGAAGAAACCGGAGCGCTTGGAGGAAACCCATGCAGACACGGGGAGAATGTGCAACCTCCACACAGTCAGTCACCCGAGCCTGGAATCAAACCCATGTGAGGCACCAGTGCTAACCACTGAGCCACCATATGATCAGACAGTAAATGTTTGAGCATATGTACTTTATCCAATCTCCCACCATCTGAGTCCACTCCCACCTTGGAATTTATTGAGGACCTTCAGCATCACATGCAGCTGTATTAAATTGTAATATTTTTAATGCCTGTTTCAAAAATACTGAGCAACCTCTTCATGGTGGAGACTGGGTGTGTAATTTTGGAGCACATGGGGGAGTGGAAAGATGTTGAGTGGATGCAAGGGGTGAGGTTCAGGAGTGATGTTGGGAGCTGAATTGCTGCCTCTCAGAACCAAAATGGGCCTTTCTAAAAGGCCACCTGCATATCTATACTCTATCATTATAGTGCAACTTGCAAAATTCAGCCCCTCATCCCCTTCCATGTCCCTCAGACACAAACATTAGCAGGTATAGACCCATGCTTCTGAAGTTGCAAAATACCCTAGTTTCCATTCGCTATACAAAAATACAACACGAGAATTTTTATTTCTGTTTTCCATCCTTTAGAGGATGGGTAACCTTGAAATGCATGAACATTAAAAGAGATGTTTTCCCTTTTGTTCTCCATTCTTTGGACTGGGTATAAATGATAAGTGGGCTGACAGACAATTTGCATGCCGAAACAACAAGTGAGGAAAAAGGATTTCAAATAATAATTGGACACTTCTTTGCTTTTTGGAGTTTAGCGTCAGATGCGATGATCTATGTTCAAAATGTTCCTTGAGTTCAGCTGCCTATTACCGAACTGTTGTTACTTTTTGGTTATCTGTGTATTTCCTGCCCCTAGCTCCACTACTTTATCCAGAAAACTGTGAACGACATACAACAAGCTGACATTTACTTGTAAAGTCAGGAAAATTCAAACTGAGTAGCCATTGTGTGTGGACAATGATGTTTTCACAATGAGACTTGGTGCAGTTTGTTTGCAATTGATTTTACTTTCTCCCTCTCATGGTAAACACAGCGCTATGATGCACAAAGTGTTTAAAATAATTCTATGGACCTGTTGAACAAAGCAAATTGAAAACCTTTTGTAAAAGCCGGTGAGTGCATGAACCTAACAGTGTCAAAGTCTGACCATCACCCAGCTATTTTGAAATCCTTTGAGCAACAGGTTAGTTTCTCATTTCAGGACATATTTTTTATTATGTTGAGAAGATATGCAGTAAAACCAGCTTTATGTTTTGGGTAACTTGCCAGCTGTGGTTTGACGCCTTCAGAGCGTTGAGAAAAATCGAGTGTGTTTGTGGAAATTTGTACAATTAACCATTGTGGTTTCATGCTTGGAACAATCTCTTTGCAAAGTCCAATTGTGCCTCCTCTCTGCAAGAGCAACTCAGCCAACTTCACTTGCCCGCCCCTTTCTCCATAGCCCTGCAAATTGTTCTTCTCTTCAGGTTATTATTCAAAGTTCTTTCCAATGCTATAATTGAATCTGCCTCCACTATCCTCTCAGGTCATGTAATCCAGATCCTAACCACTTGCTACATTTTTTTTTTAAATGTGTTTTTCTCGTTCACTTTTAGTTGTTTTGCTGGTCACTGTATTATCTAATTATTTATCTTTCAGCCGATGGGGATGGTTTGTCGCTGCTTACAGTCTCCAGACCTGTATGAATACCTCTGCGGTATCTCCTTTCAACCTTCTCATTAAAAAGAACTACCCCACCTTGTTAAATCTATGGAATTGAAAACCATCAGCCGTGATACCATTCTCATGTATCTTTTCTGCAACCATTCCGCTGCTTTCAGATATATCCTGAAATATGCTGCTGGACTGGACACCAGTTGAGGTTGAACCAGTGTTTCATATAAGTTCATCATGACTGCTTTGCTTTCTACTCTGCCTTAATTAGAAAGCCCAGGATCTCATTTGTCTTTTTCAATCACTTTCTCAACAGTGCCCTGACACCTTCAACAACATTTGCACATATACCTGCCCGGTACCTTTTCTCCAACACCTTTCAATTTTTATATCAACACCTCCTTTTTCTTCCTATGAAAACATAACATTTCATGCTACTCTGAAGATCATTAGTTTCACTGTGTGTTGTGCACTTACCTTAGGGAACTTTTGTAAAAGATTGATGTGTAAGGTTTCTCTAGGGTCATAGAAAATACTTAAAATGGTTTGTTTCTATACTTCAATTATTCAGGGAAGACATTGCAGTCCATGGTTAATCAGGTGAAAGTTGTGTGTGGTTTTTATGGTGATGCATTTTCACACTTGCAGTTTTCAGTGAAGTGAGAGTTTTAACATATCAATGTTTCATACTTAGTGAAAGATACTATATAACTACGTTGAATGTGATTTCGTGCAACTTTCCAAATGGGGAAATAGTGTGATCTTTCATCAAAAGTATGACCTTCCAGAAAACCTCATGATCATCTTAATCTGAAGCATCAGCTCTGTTTCTCTTCACCGGTTCTGTCTGACCTGCTGAGTTTTCTGGGTTTTTTTCTTTAGTTTTTATTTCAGCGTCCGATGTTGGACAGCTAGTCCATGCACTTCTTGTTCTCTGAGCATCCCATGGGCAGAAGTGAAGAAATGTTGGAATGGATTGTGTCAGCTGCTGCTGAGTCATCTTCATTGTTAATGATTCAGTAATTCTTGAGCTTAACCACAAGAAACGAAACCGAAAAATGTTGGAAATGCATTGCAGCACTCGCTGTATCCCAGCATCCGAAAAGGAAATACAGTAGGATAATGATGTAAGTGCAGAAAGTAGTTTAGATTTGTCAGGCTGGGAATCATCAATGGAATGACTGCTCGTCGTTGACTTGTTGGGGAGACATCAAGGGACCTGCTCTGGTGAACATTGAAGCCTTTACCTGCTCGCTTTATTTGGTTGATTAATTCAAGATCATCATCCCACCCCAGTCACTACTTTGCCCCATGGTTGAGGGAGACCTACTCCGTACAGGAAACTCAATGGCCTTAATAATGCAGGTTGTCATTGGCCAAGTTGAGGTTGGGGGGAAGGATTGTTCCATTGTGGGTCCCCTGGCCCATTTCTAGCATCTTCCCACTGTGCCATCATTCCCTTTCCCTCAGCCCCCTGCAGACGGTCACCTAACCCCACATTTGCTTGTTCTCCTGGGCATAGTGACCCAGCAGTGACCCACTCCCACCAGCACTACAAGGAACATGGAGCAATGCTGTCCGCTCTCGAGGACTGGAGTTTCTCTCAGGCTTTGCTCCTAACATTTTAGCCAGGACAGCAGGTAACACAGTGCCTTGGCAAATCCATTCCTAGATTTTGGGAGGAAAAGCTTCTCTGTTTCTAAAAATGAAAGAGTGTTTATTACTTGACTGGCATTATGGAGGAATCATAGTATCTGCCAAATTTTGAAACTAGTTAATCAGAAACAAAACCTTTTTTGCATTCAACTGTACTGAAAGTGAAAGAGAAAGCACTAACAGAGCATGGATTTCATGCAACTAAAAGGTGTCTAATACTGGTGTGAACCTCCTTCCCAACAATTTGCAATACCACACTTCTGTATTGACTTCTGGACTAAGATTGAGTGAGTTACAGAGTTACATAGCTGCCAATGAGGCTGTTTGGCCCATCGGATCACTGTCTTTTGAAGAGTAATCCAGTTAATCTTGCTGTTCACTTTTAGACCATAAGATATAGGGGCAGAATTAGACCATTTGGTCCATTGAGTCTGCTCTGCAATTTGTTCATGGCTGATATATCTCTCTAACCCATTCTCCTGACTTGTCCCTGTAGCACTTGAACCCCATGACAATTAAGAACCTATCTCTGTCATAAATACACCCATTGACTTGGCCTCCACAGCCCTGTGGCAATGAGTTCCATGAATTAACCACCCTCTGGCTGAAGAAATTCGTCCTCATCTCAGTTCTATGGATGTATTTCTTCATTCTGAGGCTGTGCCATTGGGTCCTAGTCTTTCCTACGAGTAGAAACATCTTCTCCATGTCCGCTCTATCCAGGCCTCTCAATATTCTGTAGGTTTGAATGAGATCCCCCCTCATGCTTCTAACTCAGTTGAGTACAGACCCAGAGTCCTCGACTGCTCCTCATATGAAAAGCCCTTCATTCCCAGGATCATTCATGTAAACCTCCTCTGGACTCCTTCCGAGGCCAGCACATCCTTCCTTAGATTGAAGGCCCAAAAGTGCCCTAAATGTGGTGTAACCTGAGCCTAATACAGCCACCGCAGTCCATCTCTGCTCTTATATTCTAGCCATCTTGAAATGAATGCTAACATTGCAGTTGTCTTCCTAACTGCCAACTGATCCTGCAGATTAATCTTAAGAAAGTCCTGAACTAGCTCTCCTAAGTGCCTTTGTGCTTCAGATTTCTATAGTTCTTTCCTGTCTCTGTTTTTCCTACCAAAGTGCATAACCTTACACTTTCTCATATTGTATTCCACCTGCCACTTCTTTGCCCACTTATCCTCGTGTGTCCAAGCCCTTCTGCAGCCTCCCCATCTCCTCAACACTGCCTGCCCCTCCACCTATCTTTGTGTCATTCTAAAACTTTGTAATGATGCCCTCAGTTCCTTCGTCCAGATGGTTAACGTAAAACATGAATAGTTGTGGTCCCAACACTGACCCCTGCAGAACTCTACTATTCACTGGCTGCCATCCTGAAAAAGACCCCTTTATCCACACTCTATGCCTTCAGCTAGTCGACCAATCCCCAATCCTTGTTAGCACCTTGCCCCAAACATCATGGGCTCTTGTCTTAGTCAGCAGCCTCTTGTGCAGCACCTTGTCAAATACCTTCTGGAAATCCAAATTGATCATGTCCTCTGGTTCTCTTTTGCCTAATGTGCTCATTGCCTGCTCAAAAGAATTCTAACAGATCTGTCAGGCATGACCTCCCGTTGATGAAGCTGTGTGAACTTAGCCCTGTATAACCATCCACTTCCAAGTACTCTGCAATCTCATCCTTAATAATGGGCTTTCAAATGTTACCAACGAACAAGGTAAGGCTAACTGGCCATTTTCCGGTTCTTTAGGAACCTTCCCTGATTCCAGTGATTCCGAAAGATCACCACCAATGGCTCTCCAATCTCCTCAGCTATCTTCTTCAGAACTCTGGGGTGTAGTCCATTTGGCCTGGGTGATTTATTTATCTTCACACCTTTCAGCTTCCCCAGCACCTTCTTATTGACGGCTTCTGCACTCACTTATGTCACCTGATTCTCTTGGACTCCTCCTGTTGTTTTCACTGTGAAAATTGATGCCGAGTACCTATTCAGTTCCTCCACCATTTCTTTGTTTCTGCTTCTCCAGCCTGATTTCCAGTGGTCTAATGTCCACTCTTGTCTTTCCCTTACCTTTTAAAAACAAATCTTATGAGTTTGTTTTATATTACTTGCTAGCTAACTCATATTTCATCTTCTTCTCCCCCCTTATTGCTTTTTAAGTTATCCTCTGCTTTTTAAAGGCTTCCCAATCCTCTGGCTTATCATTAATTTTCACCACATTGTATGTTTTTTCTTTTGCTTTTATGCTGTCCCTGACTTCCCTTGTCAGCCATGGTTGCCTCATCCTCCCTTTAGTAGTTTTCTCTGTATTCCTTCAAATTCCTATTTGAACACCTTTTTGGGTACATTTGCAAAAAATAATAGGACTTGCAAGGAAAGAAAAAGCTGATGATTGTCATCCAAGAGTCATTTTGTTAGCTTAAACGATAGTGGTGTTGTCATTCCATTTGGTGTGTGGGTGGGGAGAGTTTGCACATCTATGACAATAAGGTGACCAATGACAAGAGTATGGGTGTGGGTGATTGGAGACAGGGGATCATGTGTTGATCCTCTGTGTCAACTGAGTGGGTCTTAACCGCACAACCATTGATTCACAGTGAGTGTAATGTCACTGAGCCACATAAAACAATTGATAGTTCAAGATGCAATGAAATGCTTTTGAAGAAGAACATGGGTGTCTTCTGGTGGCCCAGTCAACATTCATTTCTCACCTAACACCAGCAAAAGCAGATTAGTAGGCCAGTTAGCTGCCTTGTGGAGCAAGAGCTTACACATCCAGTGTGAAAGAGGGGAAAGCGTGAAACTTAAAGGATGTTGGTACTGAAGTGCAATTCACTATTCAACCTGAGCAAGTGTAGTAACAGAAAAAACACAAAAGGAATGCGTAGGTCACTTTAAGCATCTTCTTTATAAAAACAGGAAATGCGCAGCAGATCATGTAATACCTGTGGAGAGCCTTTCAGGTCAGTATCATTTCTTCTGTACTTCACATTGATAAAAGCACAATCATCACTGTTTGGTATGTGTATTTCCTGGGTTTGCTGGCCACCAGGTTGGGAGCATGAGGAGGTTCCGTACTTCATCCACTGGTTATTTTGTTCTAACATTGGTCATGAGGAAGATCCCTGCATTAAACACCACTGAGAAATGTCCCAGAGTGCCTCGTATGGAATGAGTTATTTTTGACCATCCTGTTTGAGACTTGGATGCTTAGTAAGTGCTCGAAAGTAGGAATAAAGTAAGTAAACAGTTAATTGGTTCGTTGGCACTGGTGGTTGAGGATCAAGAACCTGTTATTTGCTACATTTAATGTTTCACCCAAAGGAGGGCACATCTAAAGATACTGTCATGGAATCATACAGCACAGAAATAGATCCTTAGGTCGAACCAGTCCATGCTCACCATAATTCCACACTGAAGTAGTCCCACCTGCTTGTTCCTGGCCCATATCCCTCCAAATATTTATTATTCACGTACTTGTCTAAATGTCTTTTAAATGTTGTGACTGTACCTCCATCCACCACTTCCTGTGGAAGTTCATTCCACATGCTAACCACTCTTTAGGTAACAAAAATTGCACCTCATGTCCTTTTTAAATCTTTCTCCTCTCACCCTAAAAATAGGCCCCATAGTCTTGAAATCCCCCACCAGAGGGAAAAGACACCTGCCATTCACCTTATCTATACTCTACATAATTTTAAAAACCTCTAAAGGGTCACCACTCAACCTGCTACACTCCAGTGGAAAAAAAGTCCCAGCTTATCTAGCCTATCCCTATAAATCAATCCTTCCATCCCGGGCAACACCTTGGTAAATATCTTCTGAGCCCTGTCCAGCTAAATAATATCCTTACTATAACTGGGTGACCAGAACTGGACTGTACTCAGAAGAGGCCTCACCAATGTCCTGTACAATCTCAACATAACTTCCCAACTCCTATACTCAAAGGTCTGAGCGATGAAGGCAAGTATGCTGATCATCCTGTCTACATGTCCTCTTGACGCTGCACTGGAGATATCTTGGAGGGGATGTGTATGAACATTTTGACTGAGGAATGTGTATTGCTAACTGAGTCAAGCCAAAATAAAAACAAAAAGTGATGGAGAAAGGTGAGTCTTGGCAGGTCTGTCAACATCTGTACGGAGAGACTTTAATTAATGTTTTGAGTCCAATAACTTTTCTCAGAACTGAGTTGAGCTGACACTTGTCACTAAGAGGAAGTAAAGCTATGGACTCTTCATTATTAATTGTTGGCTTGCTCCATGCAGATGCAGTCAAAGTTCTTATGTAAAGATGCCATTTACCATGGAAACCTTTCACTGAAATGTACATCAAACTCATTTCTAAAATTGAAATGTCGCAAGTGTAACTTCACAAAATGAGAGGCAGCACAATTAGTTAGATATATAAGATAGTCAATGATGTACAAAGCAAGAAATTCAGAAGGAGCTACTTTGCCCAGAGGATAGTTAGAATGTGGAGCTTCCTACCACAGGGAGTAGTTGAAGTGAATGGCATAGATACATTTCATTGTAAAGTAGATGAATACATGAGAGAGATTGGAGTGGAAGGCTTTGCTGATAGTGAAATGAAGAGGGATGGGAGAAGGCTTATTTGGAGAATAAATATCGGCACATATCAGTGAAGACGAGTTGCTCATTTCCTGTGTTGTGCATGCTATACAATAGTGACTTTTCATGTATGGAAATGGCATTTGAATCCAGGTTAAACTGATGGATGAAACCTAACAAGTGATCTTGGTCTTCTGGGTCCTATGTGAAATATATTTTTCCTCCTTCCACTGTCTCAGACCCAACACCTTACCCCCTTCCCGACCCCAGATCTAACATTCCCTAATCTTCCTCCCCCATGCTAAGCCCCCACCTTTGACTCACTTCCCGGACTTACTCTGCTCTGGACCCAAGAGCCTACCTCCACCAGGACCTGTTCCCACCCTCCCCGACTCCAGACCTGCTGTTCCTTTCTGCTCTGTATTCAATCTGCCTTTCCCACAATGGGACCCGCTCTGTCTTGTCCTGCAAACAGACCCACAGTTCCCTTTCAGGGCTCTGGTGGCGCAATAGTAGTGTCCCCAATCTTGAGTCAGGAGGCCTGGGTGCAAGTCTCACATACTCCAGTGGTATGTAGTTGTTGTGATCGTAATGAGGTCAGCCAGCTGGACCTTATAAAATGTGAGATCCCTGGGCTGTCAGTCTGGTCCAATGAGGGAGCCCTTGCTGACTGATAAAAACAGGAGTGTCAGAGACACTGACACTCTTGATAGCTGACTCTGAAGAGGTGGGACTGAAGTCAAAGACTGTGTTCCCTTATAAATAAGAAGTGATTTGGTGACAGGATACCAGCTTCTGTGGAGTTATTTCAGTAATAACATCTCTGAACAGGTTGATTAGAAAATATCTCCCAGTCTCCTCTTCCCTCCCGGCTCTGGACCTGATCCCTCAGTCCCTTTCACTCACTGTGGTGCACTACCCCTTTTCCCCCACTCCTGATCTGCTCACCCTTCTCCCATTACCTGACCTGAACCCCCACCCTCCTGCCCTTGACTTGACACCCACCCTCCCCAGATATTCAAGACACAGCATTGTTTAACTGGCTCCCTTGCACCCTGCCTGTCTGGCTACCTTCCCATTTGATATCATATCAACCTGGTACCCCAAGCCCAAACTCCTATATCTGGTCCCCTGGCATCCGACCCACATTGCATTCTATCGCTATTGGCACCCTAATCCCCCTACCCATCTGGATACCTAATCTCACATTTACCCAATATACTTATCGTTTGCCAGTGGCTCCACAACAGAAACTCTGAAGGGATTAACCCAAATAATTATTTTTCTTGTTCCCACAACAAGAACAATGTGACCTCCACAGCAACGCAAACCCACACACAGTGAAAACACTCCCAGTAACTCTAATGGAAATATCACTAACCTCAAAATAACACAACAGAGCTTCAGGTAATCTTTGACAAAACATACAGTTTGCCACATCTTGACCGATGAAACTTTAATTCCTGGCTTCATTAACTTTGAACGTAGAGATAGGTACGGGAGGTTACACTTTTAAACTTGCCTCTTAATTTGTAAAGACATGAATTGTAGACCTACTTTTGAAAAATGAGTCTTTTTTTCAGTCATAGCCCTGACCAGATATAACACGTAAGTGACAGTCTGTGATTCTGGACCTTTACATTTCAGAATACAGCAGCAGACTGCTGTGAGAAAGGGGGCTGTGGTTTACTTCCCCTGACAGTTCCGCACCACAAGGATACTGTTAGAATGGAAGTATGGCACTGCATTTCTGAAGGAACCCTGATCAGAAGCTCCTGTCAGAAATTCAAAGCTCGGTCCTTTTATATCAAAAAAAAATCGAGTGGCAATCTGTATGAGGTCATCACACCTTGGAAAATCTGTCCCTTTGTACTGCATCTGACCTTCACGTGAGAATGCTTGAAGCTGATGCTGGGTAATGGAAATGGTAGGGGTTCCCATTCCCCAGCATCTGTATCCCTCATTTTGATAAACTTTTATATAGAAAATAAATATTATGTGATTTCAGTTATCATAGTGTTTATTGGTGAAGTTAGCTTGCACCATTGGAAGACAGAAAGTGTTTACAATACTGTGGGTTTGTTAAAGTGTTATATCTGGTCAGGGATAGGACCGAAGAATAGGCTCATTTTTCAAAAGTAGGACTTCAGTTCATGCCTTTACAAATTAAGAGGCAAGTTTAAAAGTGTAACCTCCCGTACCTATCTCTACGTTCAAAGTTAATGAAGCCAGGAATTAAAGTTTCATCTGTCAAGATGTGGCAAACTGTATGTTTTGTCAAAGATTACCTGAAGCTCTGTTGTGTTATTTTGAGGTTAGTGATATTTCCATTAGAGTTACTGGGAGTGTTTTCACTGTGTGTGGGTTTGCGTTGCTGTGGAGGTCACATTGTTCTTGTTGTGGGAACAAGAAAAATAATTATTTGGGTTAATCCCTTCAGAGTTTCTGTTGTGGAGCTGGAGGAGGAGTGTGTGCTGTTGTGTTATGTTCATGGCTGAATGTAGTTTGTGCTATTCAGATCATGGCCATTTTTTGTTTGTGCAATGCCATGGCCCTGAGCCCAGGGACAGTGTGCATATGCATAAGATCTTTGACAATCCATGGAGGCAGATTGTTGAAACACAGGAAGCTGAGGAACAGCTGATCTTATTGACAGTTTTCTGCTAGCTTTAAAATTAACTTCCCCAATCACAGCTAATGGTGGTTGGAAGTAATGGAAATAAATGATCATATCGATTGACATGTTCAGGCTCATTCATTTGCAGTAGCTGTGTTTAATTAATTATCCAAATTTTCACTCCATTGCAAAAAGGTTGTTAACTACCTTGAAAACAAATCTTAAAACAAAACCACTTAAGTAATCCAATCAAAGTTGCTGGGAACTACTTTTACAGTTAATTTTGCAAGTCATACTGCAACTAGTTGGCATGGTGGCCTAATGGTTAGCACTGCTGCCTCACAACCCCATGGTCCTGGGTTCAATTCTAGTCTTAGGTGACCTTCAGTGCAGAGGTAGCATGTTCTCCCTGTGTCTGTGTGGGTTTCCTCTGGGTGCTCTGGTTTTCTCCAAAGATATGCTGGTTAGGGTGGATTGGCCATGCTAAATTGCCCATAGTGTCCAAGCAAAGTGGATTAGCCATGGGAAATGTAGGAGACCAAGCATGACTCAGTGTGAGTGAGTGCACATCAAAACAGTCAACAGTCTTTCTTGCAGAGAGTTGGTCTGTTGGCATTTAGTGACAATCTGGCTTGGTGCTGCTTCAACATTGCACCACAGAGGGATCTGACACATGGTGCATGTGTGTGCATTTTCTGTCACTTCACAATGTAAACCCTCTGGAGGTGCGAGTTATAGCAGCAAGTAGGGTGACATTTGCTTTGCTGTTCTGTCTTCCGCTGGTTACATACTGCTGTTGAATTACTCGTGTGTCTTGCTGGAAGAGCTTTTGACAAATCAGATTAAGTTTAATTGCATAAATCTTAGCAGACACCGGTTACAATTTATAATCTTGAAGCGAGAATTTAATTCTTCCCACCAAAAAAAAATTGCATTTTTCACTATAGTCCTTCATTTGTAAAGCTGTGCCACCACTAAGTTACAGCTTCACAAACCTTGGGAATTTGTTACACCTTCAATGTAAGGGTTATTGTGTGGAAGTTACAAATCCTAGGGTCCTGCAGCCACTTTCAACTAGAAAAAAAAATCAGTGAAAGCAAATAATGAAGAAAGTTCAAAGAGCCCAAAGAAACTTGTTTAATGCAGAGAAAAGAACTTATTCAACACACTTAAGACACCAAAATAAGTGGATCCAGATAATTTATGTTCAGGACTGCTACAGGCAGGAGAACCAGAAGCACAGGAGAGAAAATTGCAGAAACAGTTCAGGTTTGCACAATCAGTGGCAAAAGTGTAGAAGTGGACTGCCAGGGAGGAAGGTAGTGTGAAAGGATTTAGGAGAGAAATAGATACACGGGAAGTGGATAATTAAGAGGTCTGAGTCAACCTTTCCCTTTCAGTGGGAAATTAGCCTACCCCTGCAAAACCCTTCCATTTAGGGAGGATGGATGGCTTTTTACACACTTCAAAAGAAAACAGAATCAGCTTCGAAGAAATTCTGTCCATTTCTCAATTGGATTTTACAAACAAATAGAGAAAATTACAACCTGCTGTTGGAATAAAGCTGCAGCACGAAGGCTACAGAAGTAGTTTTGTGTTAAGCCTTTTATATGTCTAATCTGACAACCATTAGTTTGTCATTAACGATAAGAATGTAAGGTTATGCCAACTGAAATCCAGATATATTAAAGGATTCTATGCAGCAAATTAGATAGAATGTGTGTCTGTTTCTGAAGCTAATACTTTTAATAGAATAAAACTTACATTAAACCATTCCTCATTGTCATGGGGACAATATTGTATTGGTAATCCAGAGGAATCCCGGACTTGTGTTTTGTAGACTTGAGTTCAAATCCCACCACAACAGCTGTTGAATTTAAATTCAATTAATTAATGAATCTAGAGTAAGATGTTAATCTTAAAACCATAAAACACAGGAGCAGAAGTAGGCCATTCAGCTGATCAAGTTTGCTCGGCTGTTCAATGAGATCATGGCTGATCTGATAATCCTAACCTGCATTTTCCTGCTTTTTCCCTGCAGTCCTTGATTCTCTTACTGATTAAAAATCTGTCAATTTCAGCCTTGAATGTAGTCACTGACTGAGACATGAGAGCTGTCTGTGGTAAAGAATTCCACAGAGTCACTGCCCTTTGAGAGAAGAGATTCTTCCTCATAGTTGTCTTAAATATGCAACCCTTTATTCTGGGAGTATGCCTTCTGGTCCCAGACTCTCCCACAAGGGGAAACAAACTTTCTGCATTTACCCTATCAAGTCCTCTAAGAATTTCTAATTATCACGAGTCCAGCAATTTGTCATGGAAAACCCACCTGTTCCATTCACCCATCCATCCCATCTGGCTTATGTGTGACTCCAGTCCTCTGGCGGTGTTGTTGACTCTTAATGTGAAATGATCAAGCAAACCATTGAATTAGAAAGTGACTCACCATCAGCTTGTCCTGCGCAATTCGAGACCAGCAATAAATTTTGGACTTGACATCCCAGGAATGAGTTTTATTGAAAAAACAAGCCAGAACTTGTCTGTGGTGGAACACAGCTTGCCTGAATACTGGCTGAGATATTTTGGTAGAAACAGCATAGATAGACAGCATAAAATAGGTGACCTAATGTCCAAAGGGGTGCAGGGCCTTGGGTGTGTAAGTGCATAGATCTTTGCAGGTAGCAGTACAGGTAGAGTAGCTGATAAAGCATAGAGTATCCCACGTTTTATTCATATAGGTGGAGAGTACAAGAGCAAAGAGATGATGCTGAACTCATGCAAGATACTTTTTAGACCAAAACTGGAATACTGTGTCCAGATCTGAGTGCCACATTAGAAAGAAAGATGTTAATGCTTTGGAGAGAATATAAAAGAAATTTTCAAAAATGGTGCCAGGGATGAGAAACTTCAGTTATAAGAATGGATTTGGGATATTGGGACTGTTGTTCTTCAAGATAAGGCTAGAAGTTTTCAAAACCATAAAAAGTGTAGATAAAGTACATAAGAAAATATTCAACTGCTAGAGAAATGAGACTGTGATGCAAAGCCGAAGAGTTGTGGTTTATTTCTACTTGGAAAGGTTGGCCGAGAGGTGATCGTACAGAAGTGTATAAGTGGTATGAGGAAGGTTAATCCACAATACTAAATGAAATTCAACAATGGGAGCAAGACAAGGACGCATACTAATGAAAGGTCACTTTAAGAATCTACTGATATCAATCTTAACAAAAAATGAACAACACCTAGACTGGAGTTTTGAGACATATTTTTGAAATAAATCTCTTATGCAAATTTTAAAAAATAGGTGCTGTCTCTGTGGATGGATGAATTAATATAGGCTGAATAGTCTTATCCACTGGGATCTTGTAACTGTTGAACTACAAATGTCTTGTTGTGCTTGAATTAACATGTCAAACTGATGGAGTCCTACTGTGGTAATGTGGAATATACTGTGGAAGCAGATCTGAGATTTGTATCTCTGTATATCCATCTGACAGACCTGAAAGGTGGTGCTCATTTTCACTTCAAACTGTAGTGACAGTGGACCCTTTAATCTGTAAATATCTGCATAGCACAATGTATGAAATAACCAAGAACAAGTTTTAAAAGTTTTCAGGAGCTAAAATGTGGCTGTTGGCTGGAATTAGATGCACTTGATAAGAAGTCTGCATGAAAATAGAAAAAAAGTGACAAGTTCACTTCTGCACACCCTGCTTCCTGTAAAGACTCTGTTCTATTCTCCCAGTTTCTCTGCCTCTGACGTGTCTGTTCAGTTGTACACACTCTTCCAAACTGATGCTTTCAGTATGTCTTCCTCTTTTTTATTGTACAGACAATTCTCTCCCATTGTGGCTGACAGTGTCCCCCACTGTGTCTTATCTGTTGCACATGCTTCTACCTTCACATTTCCCCTTTCTCCCAGAATTATGACAGAATTCCTCTTGCTCTCACCTCCAGCCCACCAGTCTCTATGTTTAAATGACCGTACTCCCACAATTCCTCCCTGTCCGTGATGGACTGATAAGTGTCAAGCTTCTTGTGTTGTTGGAGCTGCACCCTTGCAGGTGCATAGGGAATATTCCATCATATTCCTGACTTAGCCTTGTAGATGGTGGATAGGTTTTGGGAAGTCAGGAGACAAGTTACTCGCTGCGGTATTCCTAGCCTCTGTCCTGCTCTAATAAAGACCGAAAGAACTGCAGATGCTGTGAATCAAGAACAAAAACAGAAGTTGCTGGAAAAGCTCAGCAGGTCTGGCGGCATCTATGAAGAAAAAATCAGAGGTAACGTTTCGGGTCCAGTGGCGTTCCCTCTGTCCTGCTCTTATAGCCACAGTATTTATGTGTTTAGTCCAGTCCAGTTTCTGATCAATGGTAACTCTCATGATATTGTTAGTGGAGGGTTCAGCAATGGGAATACCATTGAATGTCAAGGGGCAGTGGCTTGGTTCTCTCTTGTTTGAGGTGGTCGTTGTCCAGCAATTATGCAGTTGTCTCTTGCTACTTGCAAGTCCCAAATCTGGATATAGTGTAGATCTTGCTGCATTTAATATGGACTACTTCAGTACCTGAGGAATTTGTTCAATCATCGGTGAACATCCCCACTTCTGACATCATGATGGAGGGAAGGCCATTGATGAAGTAGCTGCAGATGGTTGAGCCTAAGACACTACTCTGAGGAACTCCTGCAGTGATGCCCTGGAGCTGGGATGATTGACATCCAGCAACCACAGTCGTCTTCCTATAGGTCAGGTATGACTCCAGTCAGTGAGAGTTTTCCCTCTGATTCCCATTGGCTCCAGTTTTGCAAGGGCTCCATGACACCACACTTGATCGAATATGATCATGATATCAAGGGCAGTCCCTCTCACCTCACCTCTGGAATTCAGCTCTTTTGTCCATGTTTGAACCAAGGCTGGAATGAGGTCAGCAGCTGAGTGGCCCTGGCAGAACCCAAACTGGGCATCACTGAGCAGGTTGTTGCTGAGCAGGTGCTGCTTGATGGCACTGTTGATGATACCTTCCATCACTTTACTGATGATCAAAAGCAGACTGATGGGGCGGTAATTGGCTGGGTTGGATTTGTCCTGCTTTTTGTGTACAGGCAATTTTGAGTCAAAAAGTACAGGAAAAGGATCGAGAGCTTAGTGGCATGGTGTAAGGACAACAAACTCTTCCTCAATGTCAACAAGACAAAGAAGCTGGTCGTTGACCTTGGGAACCAGAGTGGAAGGCACGCCTCAAATGATTGTAACGAGGTCAGCCAGATGGACCTCATAGAATATGTGTTCCCTGATTGGGGCTGTTAACCTGGTCCAATCAGGGAGCCTTGGCTGACAGATATAAACAGGCGTGTCAGAGGTTCTGCTCACTCTGAGAGTTGGCTCTGAGGGAGCTGGATCAGTGTCAAGGACATTCGGCATGTAAATAAAGGGTGACTTGGTAACAGGATACCAGCCTCTATGGAGTTATTTCTGTATCAATGATGCTGAGGTGGAGATGCTCGGGGCTTCAAATTTCTAGGAGTAAATATCATCAACAATCTATCGTTGTGCATGCACATTGATGCTGTAGTCAAGAAAGCACACCAATGCCTCTACCTCCTTGAATTCAGCACGTCCACAATGACTGTTATCAATTTTTACAGATGCACCATCGAAACCATCCTATCTAGGTGCATCACAGGTTGGTATGGCAACTGCTCTGCCTGAAACCACAAGAAATTACAGAGAATTTCTTTCTGCTGGGTTGGTTTTGTCCTGTTTCTTTCTTTATCCTTTCACTTTGCCATCAGACGGTACTATAAAAAACAGAAAATGCTGGAGAAAGTTAGCAGGTCTGGTAGCAGCTGTGGAGAAAATGATTAATGTTTCAAGTTCAATGACTCTTCCAAAGAAGAAACTTTCTGAAGAAAAAGACTTTCTATTTTTATTTCAGATCTCCAGCATCCACAGTACTTGGGTTTTATTTGAATGTTCAAAGCATGTTTTGACATTTGCATCATGAAACCTTTTGTCATTTCATTCCCCTCCCCTCCATCTTCTCCAACATTTGCAGAATTTTACTTCTGAGTAATTTCTTTTGAAAAAAAAGTCTTCAATTTATTTTGTGCTTTCACAACTGTGTGCCTCACTGCTGTGTTCCTCCAGCTCCACACTGTGTTACCGTTAGGAGAAAACATTGTTCCTTGCAGACTGAGAGAAAAGCAGGAGTGGTGCTCTACTTCACCCTTCCCCGCCCAACCACCACCACAACCTTGTGTCCTGCAAGTCTATCTGGAGAACCCACCATTGGGTCCATACTGACCGAATTCAATGGTCAGACATCATACTCAGACTTCCAATCCTCCCTCAATTTCCATTAAGTCTGACAGTATCTTCCAGTGACCTGCACTTCCAGGTTTACTGACACTCAAACTTCGCTGTGCCCCACCCCCAAATTATTAATGGAGCTGAAATGCCTACAGTTTTCAGAAAATATTTTTCTGAATATTATTCAAGGATAAGGGACAATTACAGGAATTTGGGATGAGCGCACCTTGAGTGGTAGTTATGTCAGTGTAGAATAAATGGGCCTTTTCTGCACTGAATGAATTTACGACAGAAAACTAACATTTCTCTTTTCCAGTCTAATTTGTTAACTAACCTGAGCATTAATCTCAAAAATGCACGGTAATTACACACAGCCTTAGAATGTACACCTGAACTTGAGCAGCACAATAGCACCTTATGTTTAATATTGTGCAATGCTGAACAAAGTTGGGTGTGATCCGACAATTACAACATTGCTTTGGATTGAAATGTTGTGTCACTCCTCTTCACAAAATCACAGATTTAATATCAGCTTACTGGAATGGCAAAACTGCTGCCTTCCCATTGCAGTGGTTGTTTGCTGAACTAGTCCAGTGACCCTGTTTAAGCCACAATTCATTCATTCATATTCACACCGAATATATAGCTTCCAACACACAACCTGTGTGCTGTAATCTCTGCCATTGACTCCATCACTCTCCCTGAGGCTGAGATTTTTCAAGGTAATGGCTATCTGTTTGACCATAAACTCACCTTCTAATCCCAAAATCTCTCCAAGAGTGAGACCGTCTACCTTTGTAACTGTGTAGCATTGCATGTCTCCCTTCCCTCTACTACTATCTCAGCTCATCTGCTGCTGAAACACTCACAAATAGTTTTTCATCTCTACACTCAACAATGGCAGTGTTTACCTTGCTGCCCTTCCTTCTCGTCCCCATAGTGAACATCAGCTCACCCAAACTCTGCTCTCGGTATACCAATTTGCAACGTGTCCTGTTCACACGTTGCCTCTTGTCTCCCCAGTCTGGCAATGTCTCAGTTTCAAAATTTGCAACTCAAACTTCATGACTTCAATCAGCCCTGTCCTGGGAGCCCTCTGTCACCCAGAACCCTCAGATCACCATAGTGCTCCAGTGCTGGCCTCTTGCATGCACCCTATTTCAATGACTCCAAAGTTGGTGGCCATGCCACCATGCTCCCAGATCCTTGCCCCTCAAATTCCCTCTCTGAACCCCTCTGCCTGTCTCTCCTTTAAAAATTTACGCGACTAGTTGGTCACCTGTCTTTATGTCCTCGATGTCAAATTTTATTTCAGTTGTTCCTGTGAAGTGCCTTGAGATATTAGTACGTAAAAGAGTCTGAAAGATTGCAGCTAGTTGTTGTCTTCTATTGATATTGAAAAGTCTATAAATGCTTTGCTAGCCTATTTACCTTTGCAGCTTTCCAGTTTCCAGTACCTATAAAAGAATATGCACATCAAAGACCTGCCACAGTTAAGTGATCATTAATCGTATAGGACTGTATTAAGTTCGGGTGTGCAGTGTAGATGCCAAAATAATTTAACAGGGCTAAATTTCTCAGTCAAGGTCTGGGATATTTTGACGTGCCCAGTCAGGGCGATGAGACACTTTGTAAATATTTTTTAGAAATAGACTGATAACACGGGAGTCAAATTGTCCAGAGAATCATCAATATACAAAAAAAAGCTCTGTAATCAGTAGTGCACAACAGTCAGTCGATGTGCCAGTGAAGATGAAACTAAACAGGCAATTACTTGTGTAGCAGAATGGGGGAGTATCTTATCTGCTCAGTCCTGCAAGCTTGTGAGAAGTTTAGAGAATCCAAAAGGGGGAAGTATCTGTACAGCCTGAACAAACTCAACTAAACTCCACTATATTGAACATTGATAAGCCAGCGTTCGGTGCCACTGTGGACGACTCCAGGACATTAGATGTGGCCAAGAAAGGAAACTACAGAAGGCAAAGGCAATTTTATGCCTGAACGTGCGCATGAAAAGGTGGATGAGACTTCCAAACATGTAATTTTATGAAGATCTGACTGAAGCCATGTTTTTTATAACGGCTGATAGCATCTTGAAATGTACAGATGTGAATGTAGAGTAGACAAAGAGTGAAGGTGAGTTTATTAAAGTTAGTTAGTTATGCAGCAAGTAACTTCCACAGCGTGCAGCTTTGAGTGTTGCTAGAATCATAGAGATACATTGAAGATGCATTATGTAACATTGTGACAGAGGTGAATAGACAGGATAGTTTCCTCTGGCAGTATGTGTTGGTGACGAGGGGCTTTCATTCATCACTTTGATTGAGAGGGTGAGGGAACGCAGTGAGGGGTGTGGAATGGTTGTCAAGCGAGAGGTTGATGCAGATGTGATTATTTCCTTTAGGGTAATAAGTATTTGAAGTGAAGAGAAAAAGGTAACCGTGTGGGCAGAAAGCAGGGCAGTTTTGATGCACGATGTCAGAGACTGTAAACTGGAAAGGCTTACAAAAATGATTGAGCCAATACTTACAGCAAGTTGAGAGGATGAATATTACTCTTCCTCCTTTGAGGGGTCAGCGTCGAGGATTAAACTGGGGATTACTTTTTTATCCCTTCTCTATCTTGCCTGAGAACTCTATATCCTGGGATGACAGCTGCCTTTTTGACTCCCGTTTAAACCAAGTCTCTGTGAAAGCAATAAGATCACGCTGCCGTGTCTATTCATGCCCTCGGCTTCTCTGTGTTCCTTGCAATAATCTATCCATTTTAATACCTAGCTTTTAACATCACCAGAGTCTTGTGCTGTACACTTTTTAACCTCTGCTTCCTCCGCTTCTTAGAGTCAATTGTTAAGATTCTGGCTGCTGTTTTCTGCTTTGAATTTACCTCCTCTTCCCTGCCAATCTAGTTTAGATTCTTCCCAAAAACACTAGCAAATCTCCCTGCAAGGAAATTTGTTAGATCTCATGTTTCAGGTAATCCAAGGTGAGATGGAGTGTGAGATCTTTATGCTGTCGGTTCACATGCTATGATGTAGTCATGCTATCATGAGCATGTCTCTTAAAGGCGCACTCTCTGTGAGACATGTAGTGTCTGTAGCTGACAGTGTCAACTAGCCTGGAATTAAAAACCCTTTGTACGTCTTCTCCTGCCTCAGGAAGGAGTCCATAAAGAGTAAAAAGTTTATTGTTACGTAACAACTGCTCAGGTAGTTAAGAACAGCTATCATAAGCGTTGTAACAGTTAAACGGTGCATTTGCATAGCCGCAATTTGCATTTGGAGTAAATGTGGTGAAATATTCCGCTTGACATTTGGTGGCTTAAGGAGATTGTAATTGTTTAGAAATTGTTTCAGAGGGCTTCCTCTCTGTTTTTGGAATTTGCAGTGCACAAAATTAGATCACAGAACTTAAAAGCTCTGTTTAACACCGGTTCGTGTCAAGATAACTTGGATAATCATATTGTCTTTTTTTGCACTTAGGACCTCAGTTCGTTTGCTATGCCTTTCCTGGATGGCGAGGTAGAAAGCTCTGAAAAAGATATCTCTCATAAGGTACGAATGGTTAATTTATTCATTTTATATGGGTCACAAAATGTGAATGTCCCACCATGCTTCATTGATAAAATGACACTCAACACAGGAGTATTGACTTAGTAAGCTCAGGATTACTTTACAGAGGAGCCTGTCTGTCATAAAAACCAAAAGTTCTGCAGCTGCTGTAAATCAGGAACAAAAACACAAGTTGCTGGAAAAGCTCAGCAGATCTGGCAGCATCTGTGAAGAGAAAGTCAAGAGTTAACATTTCGAGTCCGGCGACCCTGTTCTGAGGAAGGGTCACCGGAACCGAAACATTTAGCCTGTCTGTCATGATGGTTTTATTTGTAAACCGCATAGTACCATTTTTTTACCTTTTCCCTTCTTTACTCATGGTATTTATGTCATCTGTGAAAGGCTATAGCCTGAATAAAAGAGATTCTAAACAAATCCCCCTCCTACTCCAACTTAAAATTCTCATTGCAAACTAGGGCAGCATGGTGGCTCAGTGGTTAGCACTGCTGCCCCACAGCTTTGGGGACCTGGGTTCAATTCCAGCTTTGGGTGACTGTCTGTGTGGAGTTTGCAAATTCTCCCTGTGCCTGTGTAGGTTTCCTCTGGGTGCTCCAGTTACCTCCTGTGGTTCAAAGATGTGGCGGTTAGGGTGGATTGGCCATGCTAAATTGTCTATAGTGTCCAGGGATGTGCAATCTAGGTGGGTTAGCTTTTAAATGTGCTGTTGTGGAGATAAGGTGGGGGAGCTGGGTCTGGGTGGGATGCTCTTTGGACGCTTGGTGGAGACTCAATAGGCTGAATGGTGTCTTTCTATACTTTAGGGATTCCACTATTCTCATAAGCAAAGTTGTGTTGGAAAGTTGATGCGCATTCAATATGACAAAGCCAAATCTGAGGTCAGGAAGTGTGCTCATTGGGAAGGATGCTGAGGCATACTTGGGGCTCAAGGAAACAGATATTGAATGAAGATGATGATTCTAGGGCTGGAGCTCTTGGAGGGCAAGTAGATAATACTTGAAAGAGTGATTGCCAGAGATGGAGCAAAGGGAATGGACAGTAAGCAATATGTCGCTGTCAGAGGAGCATTTAGATAAAAAAGAGAAACTGTGGAGGGTTTAGAAAATTGGGATTGGGATCCTGATGTCAATCATCTGGGGAATGGGGGAGCCTGAGAGATATTGATAACAATGTGCCTCACAGCCACCTTTAAACCACATGGTAATGATCCATTTAGAAAGTACCCTAATTTTACAAGCTCCTCCACTCCTGGGGTTGCCAACAAAGTTAGTGATTTTAATCATAGAATCCCGACAGCATGGAAGCAGGCCATTCGGCCTATCAAGCCCAAAACCAACCCTCTGGAGAGCATCCCACCCAGATCCACCCCTTACCCTATCCCTGTAACCCTGCATTTCCTACAGATAATCCAACGAGCCTGCACATCCCTGGACACTGTGGGTGATTTAGCATGGCCAATTCACCTAATCTGCACATCTTTGGACTGTGGGAGGAAACCGGAGCACCCAGAGGAAACACACACAGACACGGGGAGAACGTGCAAACTCCACACAGTCGCCTGAGGGTGGAATCAAACCCGGGTCCCTGGTGCTGTGAGGCAGCACTGCTAACCACTCAGCCACTGTGCCACCCTTAATCAAAGCACACAGAGTTCTCATCTGACTTGTCTGATGGACTCACGTTTACAGAAAACACTGACTCTAACAAGAAGTATTATTCAATCCACGTAACCAAATTCCAACCACAGGCAAATAACTAGGGCCTAGCATCATATAGCTCTGGGAATTGAAACTTCACCTCTCTCTCTCTCTCTTTGAAAAACATACAGATACACACACACAGACATACACACAGACATACACACAGACATACACACAGACA
>JAHRHZ010000034.1:8881789-8900799 GCA_024137785.1 Ginglymostoma cirratum | reverse complement strand
ACACACACAGAGACACACACAGAGACACACACAGAGACACACACAGAGACACACACAGACACACAGACACACAAATACACACAGACACTCATAGTTTAAAAGCTAAGCAGTCACCTGTTTAAAACAGATGAGGAAACATTATTTTCTGTGAAGGTTGAGAGTCTTTGGAATTCCCTTCCTTAAAATGCATAGTTATTAAATATTTTTAAGGCAAAGCTGGATAGATTCTTGATTCCAAATGGAATGAAAGGATGCAAAGCTGTAAGGAAAAGGCAGCAGAGATGAACTAATTGAGTTGCTCTTGCAGAGAACTGGCATGTGCATGATGGAACAAATGGCCCTCTCCTATGGTGTACTGTAACAATAATTTTAAAGCGCTTTATGGGACTGGAATAATGTACTGATCAAAGCAGGGTCATCATTATATTGTTATGTGTGTAATTTGCCTGCTTTGTTTGATGCTTTCTAACAGTCACTTCACTTCAAATAGTAATTCATTGGTACATCACTACGAGATGTCCAGTGGTCATGAAGGTGCAACTTAAATGTAAGTTTTTTTCATCACTCTCGTTCTCCTTTCTTATTATCAATTTTTCAGCCTTTCGCTGCTGAATTTTAATTTTGTCCCAATCCTCAGCCTTATTGCTGTTTTAGGTAACAGACAGATGCAGATATGATGGGCAGAATGGCTCCTTTTGCACCATAACAATTCAACAATTCTGTGAATAATGCAAACTTCTTCCTTCAACACTCTTTAACTTTTCTTGTTGGTCATATTTGGACCACTTCTCCCCACGATGTTTTTATTTTAAAAGGAATCCGAAACAAGGTCTTAATTGGCAAGATGGCAGTATGGTAAGTTGCTCCATTCAGAGCTTCAATCTGCTCGCCCGTTCTATTCCTTTTTCTTTCTTTTCCTCTTCTTCTTCTCTCTCCTCTCTGCAGTAATTCTATCCCCCACTGCCCCCGCTCTTTTAACTAACTTACCTGGGGAGTCAGGCAGTAGTCTGGTCGTGACTGGGAACCGCGTGGAGGGAGCTGAACACACGACGGCGGATCGAGTGTGAGCTGGTTTGGCTGTGATGGCGGATCGAGCGTGGGCCGGTTTGGCTGTGATGGCGGGCAGAGCGGGGCCGGTTTGGCTGTGATGGCGGGCAGAGCGGGGCCGGTTTGGCTGTGATGGTGGGGAGAGTGTGGCCGGTTTGGCTGTGATGGCAGGGAGAGCGGGGCCGGTGAGGGGGCAGTGGACGGTGAGAGCGGGGCCAGTGAGGGGGCAGAGAGCGGGGAGAGTGGGGACAGTGAGGGGGCAGTGAACGGTGAGAGTGGGGACGGTGAGGGGGCAGTGAGCGGGGAGAGTGGGGATGTTGAGGGGGCAGCAGTGAGCGGTGAGAGCGGGGACAGTGAGCGGGGAGAGTGGGGCTGGTGAGGGGGCAGTGAGCGGGGAGAGTGGGGGCAGTGAATGGTGAGAGCAGGGCCGGTGAGGCGGTGACGGCAGTGAGAGCGGGGCCGGTGAGGCGGTGGTGGTGGCCTCCTGGGTGTCCTAGTGATTGGAGCGGCGCCTGCACCATTGTGAAGATGAGACTTGGGACTCTGAGATCTGAAATTTTCTTCTTGCTTACCTTTTAGCTCTGATAAAATCTTTTAATTCTGGTTTTTGTAACCATGTTGGTGCCAGTGAATGGCTACTTTGTGCACTTTTCGCCGTACTTATGTATTCCCTTACTTAGTACATATGACTAATAAATATATAAATAGAGATTTTAATTAAGTTCCTCTGAATTCCAATATAAAATTCCAACATATGATCACCATTTCCCAGAGGCTCTTTGATGACATAGTGAAGGAAAATAGAGTGGAATCACGAAGGAGCAAAAGTGGGGTGATGGACAGAGAGTTTGTGGCAGACCACGAGTGTAGGGATGGGGACAGTGGTGAACTGTGGAAGAGGGGAATTTGTTGCAAGGGGTGCGGGGTAGGAGGGTAAGTGGAGGGGAGGTGAAACTAGTTGACAAAACGTTGACAAGAGTGTGACACCATGCTGAGCCATGATGAAGTGCATGGGGGGAGAAACTCACAACCACAGCAAAATACTGCAGATTATGAAAATCTGAAATAAAAAAAACAAAATTGTGTTGGAAGTACTAAGCAGGCCATGTGGTATCTGAGATGAGAAACAGTTAATATTTTGAGTCAGTGATCTTTCATCAGCACTGAAGAAGAATAAACAGTAAGAACAGAAAGTGCTGGAGAAACTCAGCAGGCCTGGGGACAACTCTGAAGCCACAAACAGGCGTAATATTTTGTGCCCAGTAATGATTATTCCTCACGATATAGATGTAGGAGTTTTCAAGCTGGCAGTTTGGTGGGAAGGGTTGCAGAGAGAAAATTCTGTGATAGGGCGTTAATCATGAGAGATTAACCAGCAACAGATTCTGTGAAGCAAAAACCAAAGAAAGTGGTAATGAGTACATTGTAAAGAGATCACGAATAAGTCTGGTTGAGCTGTGACTGGCTGTATAGCAGATATCTGAAAATGACACGAAGGGATAAAGGAAGAAACAAGCCAGTAAAACAAAATATAACAGCAAAGCACAGAGACCAAGATAAAGACAGAGGCTATGATCCAAGCTTGTTGAACTCAATATTGGATCCAGAAGACTGTAAAGTGCTGAGATGAAAGATGAGGTGCTGTCCTTTGATCTTGCACTGAGTTCAACTGAATCTGAGAAAAGCTGCTTTGTACAGGCTGATCTGTGGTACTCCTACTGGCGCAAGGGGCAATTAGTTGTGGGTGTTAGAGACTTTGAAAATTATACACAGGTTGATTCAATTTCATAGTTTCTGTTGGTTCTTGTGGCACGGTGCAAGCTTCCCTGCCAGAAAGTCCAGGTCTGATTCCCACCTGCCCTAGAGGTTGTGTGATAGCATGTCCAAACTGGTTGCTGAGAATTACTGAAACAGAGGACGCTCTGACTTGCCATTGCAAGAAGCCACAAGTTTATAAAAATTGTTGCAAAATAACTTCAATGTTTTTCTCGTGCCTTTTCATATTACCAGGGCTTTCTAAAATGTTTTTGCGTGAAAATGAGTTTACTTTTTGAAGCGAGTTTGTGCTGAGCTTGTCAGTTTTTTTTTGGTGGTCCTGATTTAGCTCAGTATCAAATATTGGTCAGGATGTTGGAAGGAAGCCCCTGTTGTTTTCTGAATAATTGCAATGGGGGTCTTTGATGTCCACAGGAACCAGCAGATGGGGCCTCGGTTTAACAGGTCATTAAACAAAAACGTCTCTAATTGGGCAGCACTCAAATGCCATGGTGACCTCCTGACTGAGAGGTGAGATGCTGCCAACAGAGCCAAGTTGATTATAATGCATGACTGGATGGCTTTTTAATAAGCTCACACTACTGCATGAGTCACGATTGCTGCCTTCATTAGTTCCAATCTAGCATTGTTAGCTATGAGTGTTTGGAAGTTACTGCTGGTTCTGTCCTTGCAATTAAAAGAAGCACCTTTAGGTTCATGCTTCCTTAGTTCATAGGCGAAGATCAAATCATTGTTGAGACAAACTCCAAAATGAAATATTGGCTAAAGGCGATACCGTCCTTTTACAGTGAAAAACCCTGGTGATTAAATGTCTGTGAATGAAGTATGAGTCTAGACTGCAGTTTCTTACAGCAAACTGTTTTTTCTTCATACATGCAGCTCATCAGCCAGAATAATCACCTCGGGTAGCATGATCTGGGTTCAGAAATTCTTCAGCAGCCCTCTGAATGCTGTTCTGTGTTCAGGTGCCAAGGGGGTTGGGTTTTAAGTGGAACAGATTGGATTCTGCCAGATTTCTAGTCTGTCCCATTATTTGGCTATTGAGAAAAATGTACCCAACTGAGACAGGCGAGCTCGTGTTACAGTTTGACTCCGGCATGGAGAGCAGTTTCTGAATTACAAATTAAATCAATGGGAGTCTTGAGGAGAGTTGTCCCTCACATTGAGCACACTGGAGGCTGAGAGATGCTCAGTAGTACAGGCTGAGTTTAGCTTCTGTTTCAAGTGGAAGGGGCCACTGCTTAAGAACATTAGATCTCCCAAGCTGGAAAACAGCATATATTCCAACTTGCTGTAAGTGAAGCCACTAGCTAACAAAACTGTGAAGAAAGACTTGTGCAATTATAGTGTCCTCATATTCCCAGGACATTCCAAAAAGTTTAAAGTGAAAATGAATTACTTTTTGAAGTAAATTTATGTGGATTTGATCAGATCTTTGTTTGGTGGTGGTTGTTCAGCTCTGGGGCAGATCTGGGCCAGGATATTGAAGAGCTCGAACAATAAAACAGAAACCTTGAACTATCTCCAATTTTACTGGCACATTCTTGATGGTCCAAGTAGTCTGCTGTGTTGTTTGGTGATTTATAATATTTTGTTCATTCTTTCTTTCACTACTTGAGCAGCACCAGGAAGAGCATATGGATATTGTAGCCAAGGCGTGAGCATTATTCTATATAGATCTTTGTCAACACTTCAATAACTCAATCTTTTCTGCAACTTTAGCTTTTGAGGATGGAAAGTTGTGCATTCAGATGGATAATGGATTTGAAAAATGATTTTTGGCATCAGAGCAGCATGTTCCCTTGAGTGCTTTGACTCCTCCCCTACTTCTTCCTTAACCGCATTCCCATTCAAAGAACCATTTCAGCAAACTTCTGTTGTTGAGCTTCGCTAGGTAGCACTTGCTCTGTATTCTGGTTGATCCATTCATCTTTAACCCCTTTTTTTATAATTTCCCCCTCCCCATCTATCCACCCTATTTAAGAAAGCATTTCTTGCCTACTAATTCTTCCCATCATGTAACTCTTATTTGCAAGAATCTACCCAAAATCCAAGTTTGGATGTGTAATTGTTCAAAGTATCTGGAAATGTACAAGGGAAGTGGGGTGGGCTTGGGAATATTGGGGTTGCTCTTGCAGTGTTGTTTTGGACAGACCACACCAAATGGTGGTCTTCTGTGCTGTTACTGTTCTGTGAAAGCACATCACATTCATTTGTACACCAGAAACACCCAGCTGTTTCTCAGCACCATCTCTTTGTATCCTGTAATGCCTCAGTAGGCCGTTTGTCTGTTGGACTTTGCTTCCCAGTTTTGTTACTCCTTGATTTTGAAACGTCCATCATTGTTTACAATTCTCCCTGCACCCACCTTCCTATTGCCGCTGTGCTCGACAGTCGCCTGAGATCTCTGTGCTCCTCCAATTCAGGCCTCATGCACATCCCCAGTCGTGCTTTCAGATACCTGTAGGCTTTAGGCATTGGAATTCTGTCCAAAAGTTATTTCCACACTCTGCCTCTCTCCTCTCCTAAGACTCTCCTTAAACAATTATTCTCTGTTCAAGCCTTATCTCACTTACCTTAACACTGCTATGCTGTTTTGTGCCAAGTCTTATTTGATGACATCCTGTGAAGCACCATATGGCATTTTACTACACTGAAGGTACAATATAAATATAAGTTTTTAATTGATTCTAAGGCTAGGCAGTGCTGTGTAACAGTATCGTATATAGGGTGAGATGGCGTGAGTCTTTGATTTCAGTTTGGGTGCTCACATTGGTAACCATGAAGATAAAGAATGCTGAACCTGTTCACCTCAATGGAGACCTCTTCAATTTACTGGGTTGAAGTACCAGAAAGAATGATTAGTTGAAGGTTTAAATCTGGTTCCCTGCTTTCGGCATCTGGTGAATGTTATTTTACACGCTTACATTGCCTACTACACAGTTACATTCACAGATTCACAGATGCAGGGTCTTTGATATAAACATGATAACCCCTACAAGGCCTGTGGGGCAATCACTCATTAATCTCCCTGTGGAACTCAGAGTACGAGTTCCATCACTGACAGGCATTGGCCTGCCCAGTTGGAACTCAACCCTTGAGCCCTTCCTAAAGCAGATCCTTCAGGCTGTGAATGGGATCATATCTGCCAACTGTCTGTCCCGCTTCTACAGTTACATTCATGTCCGCGTGTCGTTGGAGAGGGAGCAGGTAGTGTCCACCTGTGCTCTTGATGCTTTTCGAGAGAGGTGGAACACAATGCTTTATTTAACCCTCTAACTCCATTTTGATTTCATCCCATCCCTGTCTCCCTAACCCCCCCCTCACTTTCAGTGGTTTGCATTGCCAGTAATGGGCTTTGTTTGTAAATATTCAATGGGCTACATGGCTATTTTACTGCTGGTGGTTAGTGGATTAAAAAAAAGTCAAGGTGATTTTGGTAGTGGGCAGGTCGGTCAGTTGTGTGTGATAGTACTTCTGGGTATAAGAGAAACATATAAAGCAGATCCAGGGGATGGTGGGTGCAGTGGTAATGCATCTGTCTCTAAGCCAGGAGGCCTGGGTTCAAGTCCCAGCTGCCTCAGAGGTGTATCATAACTACCCTGAACACGCTGATTAGAAAACAAAAGAGCAGACACTGCAGGCCTTTGTGCACAGTGGCAATGCCCCTACCTCTGAAGTGGAAGGTCCAGATTCAAGAGTTCCCCCAGCCCCAGAGGTTTGTCATAATAACTCTGAACAGTTTGTGTAAAAATCGGCTCGGGCTTTCCTCAGTTGAGGGAAGAAAAAATAACGCACAGCCTTCAGACTCATATAGCACAGTGGTAGTGTCCATACCTCTGAGCAAGGAGGCCTGGGTTCAAGCCTCACCTGCTGCTAGGAGTGTGTAATAATATCACTAAGTAGATTGACTAGATTTTATTAACCAACAATAAGACAGACCCAAACCCAGGAGACCTGGGTTCAAGTCCTAACTGCCCCAGAGGTCACAGAATCATAGAAATGTACAGCACAGAAACCGACCCTTCAGTCCAACTCATCCATGTTGACCAGATATCCTAAACCAATCTAGTCCCATTTGCCAGCATTTGGCCCATATCCCTCTAATCCCTTCCTTTTCAAATACCCTCCAGGTCCCTTTTAAATGTTGTAATTGTACCAGTTTCCACCACTTCCTCTGGCAGCTCATTCCATGCACACACCACCTACTGCATGAAAAAGTTGCCCCTTAGGTCCCTTTGAAATCTTTCCAATCTCAGCTTGAACCTATGCACTCTAGTTTTGCACTCACCACCTGGGGAAAGAGCCTTTACTATTCACCCTATCCATGCTCCCCATGATTTTATGAACCTCTATAAGGTCACCCTTCAACCTCCGACACTCCAGGGAAAATAGCCCCAGCCTGTTCAGCCTCCCCTTATAGCTCAAACCCTCCAACCCTGGCAACATCCTTGCAAAATATTTTCTGAACCCTTTCAAGTTTCACAAAATCTTTCCTATAGCAGGGAGACCAGAATTGCACACAGTATTCCAGAAGTGGCCTAACCAATGTCCTGTACAGCTGCAACATGACCTCCCAACTCATATACTCAGTGCACTGACCAATAAAGGCAAGTGTACCAAACACCTTCTTCAGTATCCCGTCTACCTGTGAGTCCACTTCCAAGGAACTACGAACCTGCACTTCGTGTATTAACATCTCAGAACAGGTTGATTAGAAAATATAAAACAAAAATAAAGTAGAAGTCTACCCTCCTGGGCTGGGATTAGCCTATGTACTACAAGAGTAGTAACTCACAAACAAAAATAATAAGTTGCTGGAAAAGCTCAGCAGGTCTGGCAGCATCTGTGAAGGAGAAAACAGAGTTAATGTTTTGGGTCCGATGACCCTTCCTCAGAACTGATGGTGACTGGGAAAATGTCAGTGGCTGGGGGAATTCTTTAGGCTCTATCCTATCCCTTTCTCCCTACCCCATCGCCCTCCCTTTTTTCTGCAAAAAACTGACGTTTTCCCAGCCATCATCAGTTCTGAGGAAGGGTCGCAGGACCCGAAATGTTAACTCTGTTTTTTCCTTCACAGATGCTGCCAGACCTGCTGAGCTTTGCTAGCAACTTCTGTTTTTGTTCCTGATTTACAGCATCCGCAGTTCTTTCGGTTTTTATTTATGAGTAGCAACTCTATTTTAATGTTCAACCACATTACAATGTCATTGTTTCTCTATTTGACAGTTTTGTTCAGCATGTTAAAGAAATCATGAAAATATACAATGCATTTACAGCGGAGTGATAGCAATGTTACTGGGTCAGCTGTTCAAAAGACCACTCGAGTGATAATTAACTCGTCTTGAGTCCACACCCCTTGCATAAATCACAACCTCCCCCTTCTCACCTAAATGATAGTGGGCTGACAAACACTTATTAACTTGTGTTGTGAATGTCAGCCATGATGGTGATTGAAGAACTAACTACTTTATGTCAAGATGCATCCTACAGTCAATGTTCTGTCTTCTGGTCTGCCCTGAGCTTTCAAAATACAGATCAATAAACATGTGCAAAGCAAACAGGATACATACGGAAGAGAAAGAAGGAAAAAGAGCCAGGAGAGAAAGAGAGGGAGATACACCAGGAGAAAGAGCGTTAGCAACATATCAGTATGGGGACTACAAAGAGGGAAAGTGAGAAAAAATGGGCAAGTTAAAGTATTATTGGGAGAGAAGTAAAGTCACATAAAGAGATAGTCAATTTTCTTTCTATTTCACCGTACCATAAAAGATGAACTACAATTGGGAAAAGAATTAAAACGTAAGGTTTTTGAAGGAAGCTTTTTATCGTGTTACAAAGCTGTGGATCTATTTATAATAAGAGATTGATGATTTTGTTCCATAAGGTGAATAATTGTTACCCAAAATAACAATCCTTTTGACACGCTTATCCAATTCCACTTGATACACTGCCTTTCCCACAGTAAGTGTGCAATGAACAGACATGTTGCTGCTCAATTAGATAACTTTTGATCATCAAACGGCCAATTTTTCTATTTCCAGTCTTTTTGTAACATATAAATCTAAGTGTTCATAGAATTTGCTGAATGGGTGTATAATTTGCAAATGAACTTATTTTTACAAAACTAGTAGATTTCGGTAGGGAGAATAAGGTGGCCACATGATGCTTGGAAACGAGAAACAATCTTGCATTTCTCTAGCACCTTTCACTGGCTGAGAACATCAAAGTATTGAAGTATTTTTGAAATGCAAATACCCTTGTTGTGTCAGAAAGACACAAGCCAAATCTGCACTAACAAGATCTGATGAACAGCTCTGTAACAATGCCCAGACAGCCTGATTTAGTAATGATGATTGAAGGATTACTATTAGCCACGATACCAGAGATAACTCCCCTGCCCTTCTTTCAATAGTGCCTCAGGATTTTTTTTAATATATTCATCCAAGAGGACAGACATGCCTCAGTTTAACATCTCATGTAAGAGACGACATCTCCAGAGAGATAGAGAGCACTTGATCATGCCTGTGTCAAATATGTCACAGAATGGTAGGAGCCACATTTGAACCCAAGAACAAAAACAGAAGTTGCTGGAAAAGCTCAGCAGGTCTGGCAGCACCTGTGAAGAAAAAAAATCAGAGTTAACGTTTCAGGTCCGGTGACCCTTCCTTAGAGCCCCTTACTTTGAACCCAAGAGTTGTAAGTGTTTTATGGAAATCTGAGCATCTGTCTTTCACTTGCCAGGAAATTAAGACGAACAAAAGAACCTCAATAGTATTTCCTTCATACCTTGGTGTAGTACAGGCAGCTGTCCACTATTTAATCGTTTTTTTTTACTGTTTGCTTATTATCCAATACCTTGGCGTGAACCATAAACTCTAGCTGCTGCCAATATGCTGAAGGGAATGATCTGTGACACATGAAAATTTTTTGACATGTTATTGAGGTTTTGCTGAATATAATTCAGACGTGTAATATTTACTCAGTTTTCCAGTCTTAATCAAATACTTTTAGTATCAACTTAATATCAGATATATTTCTGGAGATTAGCCCATAAAGAACATTTCTAGAGATTAAACTACATGCTCAGAAACTTCCTCAATGGTGGCAACATTATGTCATACGTTTGCATTGAGACCCAGCATAGCTATTAAGAAACTGGTGCATTCCTTTGGATTTGTGAACAGATAGATCTAAAACTTGTGAAGTACTGCCCTAATAAAGAAAAGGCAACAATCAGTTTGCAACTTCGATAAAGACCTGTTAGTCTGCTTTGGTGGTGTTTGTTGTGAGTGAGTTCACTGTGCAATTATCACCCCAAATCTGAACTTGCAGACTCTTGACTAAAGCCTCACAGAATCATAAAAAGCTCCATCTGTCTCAGCCTGTCTTTTCCCAAAAAGGAGCACCAGACTTGTTTTAAGTTGGTGTTTAATGGCTGCCACAAGCCAAAAGGAAAACACTTTACAGCACAGGTAGAGGTCACATGTCTATAGTAAGCCGGCCAAGTCAAAATATACAAATACAATTTTCCGTTCTTAGTCCTGGTAACGTGGAATGTGTATTGGCCAATGGAATAGGTGGGTGATCTGGGTCCATTGCCAGTTCCTGCCCAGTTGGGAAGTGCATTTTCATGGATATATTTTGCTCTAATCTCTTCACATGATTCCTCTTGCAGAGTATTGAGAACTCAGCAAGTTGTGCAGATACACTGGGGAAGTTGGGGTTGCTCTCCTCCGCACAGTCAAGATTGAATTCTGGTGGATGTGTTGAAATCCTGAAGGGCTTTGCTGGGATGAGTAAAGAGTTAATAAGGACAAGATTGAGGTCATTAACCAGAGGCCACAGATTTAAGGTGATTTTCAAAATGGGAGACACAGGGGACATAAGGAAAAACTAGGATTTCGATTGAACTGGCTGATAAAGTGGTGGAAGCAGATTAAATTGTAACTTTCAAAAGGGAAATGGATGGAAATTTAAAGAAGAATACATTTCAGGATATGGCCAATGAGATTAGCTGTTCTTGGAAACAACTGGCACAGACCTAATCGATGTAATGTCTTCCTTCTGTGTGATACTGTTCTATACTTCTAACAAACAGTTCAATTTGAATGCATGGTGATTTGTCACTTAAAGCTGCAAGGGAATGGCAACTTGGAGAATTCAAGGGTTCGAACTTCCGCAGGGCAAGTTAATTTAATGGTCTGATGTAAGATAAAATGCAAGATGCCTGGATTTATAAAAGTCCAATTAATGAGTGTAATGAAGACCCTGAAGCAAATACTAAAGAGCTTAGTATCCAAGTTAACCTGAAAATCGGTCCTTCCATCCAAGGCTCTCTTAGGTCCAGGATGTATTCTGTTCAAAGTGTTGAAGTGCAAACAGAAGTTCAATCCCAAGAGTCTGGTCGACCTGAGGCTATGCTGCAGATGCCTTTACAGACCCGGTGGAACAACAGCACATTCTCCAGTGGTTGTGGGTTTCTCTCACCTCGACTCGCCAACATGTGCCTGATGGAGAGAAGCCAAGGAAAGCCCGAGGATGAGAAACCCTCTGAAGACTAGGATAACAATCCTGCTCCGGAACAGGAGCAAAAGGTGGACGTTCCTCTTTCTGAGACAGATAGAATCAGGATGCAGCAGAAGAAAACCAGGAAAAAAAACTGAGCAGAAGAATACTCGGCAATACAAAGCATCAACCTAAACCAGACCCTGGAACTACACCATTTCAAAAATACCCACTTTTATGGATAGTCAAATTCTCTTAACCTGGTATGTGTAATAAAAGATATGATGTCTAATTTAGTCAGGTAGTGAATTTAAAAGATGTTAATTTTAATTATTCTTGTCAGTTTTCCATCTCTTTTCTTTATCCCTTAATCTTTGTCTTTTTACACGTCATTTCGTATCTGATTTGCCTCTAATTCATTGTTTTTCTCAGTTGTTCTTCAGCTCGTAAATGTAATTATGAGGGAGATGTACTGTCATTTACTATCATTTACCAAGGTTCCAGACGTGCTTACCATATTGGTGTCAGCTGTCACTCAGCAACTCCCAGGACAATAGCATGTGGGCTGTAGGCTGCAGACTAAGGTTTTAACTAGTTAGACATGTCACAAGGTGACCCATTCTGCAAATTTCAGGCCATTGCACTTTGTGTGGATGGGGTAGCCAGTGGTTCCCTGAAAGTTTGATAGCTAGAAGCAGAAACCCTCATAACATCTAAGAAGTATTTAAAAGTGCATTTGTGATGCCAAAGCATAAAAGGCTTTGGGCCAAGTGCTGGGAAATGGGACTAGAATAGTTAAGTGGTTGTTTTTGACAGGCACAGGTATGATGAGCCGAATAGCTTTTTTTCTCTGCTGTAAATCTCTGTTACACTATATTCCATTTACCACATTCTAGCCCATTCACATGGCCATGATTGATCTCAGTGTAGCTTGAATGGAGAGCTGTTTTTTTGAATATGTTTCTCCTGTGTAAAATGTTTAATGAAAGCCAAAGGCAGCAGTAGGTAATTATGTTTTACTGTGTCAGAGTGACTTGTGAACATTTTACAGACATCATCACTGTGGCTTGGTAAGTTTCCTAGGATTTCAGCACAGATTTTAGGATTGATTGAGATCCAGGATACCTGTGTTTATCTTGGAACATGGATATTATGAAGGAACAAATTACCGCAGATGCTGGAATTTGTACTGAAAACGAAAAATGCTGGAAATCATAGTGGGTCAGGCAGCGTCCATGGAGAGAAAGCAAACCTTTCAAGTCAGGATGACTCTTCATCAAATATCGGTGATATTATGAAGCCAGGTTTGATCAGCAACATCATAAAAAGCTGTTACCAAACATAACCTCGAACTTCACTTAGAGTCATTGAGCCATAGAGATGTACAGCACAGAAACAGACCCTTCAATCCAACTCATCTATTCTGACCATATACCCCAAATTATTCTAATCCCTTTTGCCAACGTTTGGCCCATATCCCTCTAAACCCTTACAGAGATAGTAGGAACTGCAGATGCTGGAGAATCTGAGATAACAAGGTGTAGAGCTGGATGAACACAGCAGGCCAGGCAGCATCAGAGGAGCAGGAAAGCTGACGTTTCGGCTCAAGACCCTTCTTCAGAACGAATTCCCTCTAAACCCTTCTTATACCCTGGAAAAATTAAGCTTCCAGCCTTGTCCCCCCGCCGAGCTTCTTTTCTGTAATCACTATGATATCCCAGTCCCATGTTCCCAATCGTGCCCTAAGTTTATCTACCTGACTGGTCAGGCTGCTTGCATTGAAATAAATGCTGTTTAATTTCTCAGTCTTACCTCATTCTCTGCCAAGCCCTTGTCCGCCAAGACTATTTAACTTGTTCCCCGTATCTACTCTACCAGCCTCAGCCTTTTCTCCTTTCTCACTAACATTTTGGCTCTCTCTCTCTGTCTTCCCCCCATCCCCTTTCTTGTTTAAAGCCTCCCGAGTAGCACTAACAAATTGCCCCACAAGGATATTGGTCCCCTTCCAACTCAGGAGCAATCTGACCCCTGAAACAGGTCATTTCTAGTCCTGAAGATATCCCAATGATCCAAAATTGTGAATCCTTGCCCCCTGCACCAGTTCCTCAGCCGTGCATTCATCTGCTCTATCCTCCTATTCCTACCCTCACTAGCACATGGCACTGGTAGTAGTCCAGCTATTACTACCCTTGAGGATCTACTTTTCCATTTCCAATATTCTCTCTGCAGAGCCTCATTCTTTCCTTACCTATGTCATTGGTGCCAATGTGTACAAAGACTTTCTGCTGGTCACTCTCCCCTTTCAGCACATTCTGCACCCTCTCCCTGACATCCTTGACCCTGGCACCAGGAAGGCAACACACCATCCTGATGTCTTACTGACAGCTGCAGAACTTCTGCCTGTGCCCCAGACTAGAAAGTTCCCTATTACAATTGATTGCTTGGAATCTGACATACCCCTCGTTACAGTGGAGCTAGTCTTGGTACCAGAAACCTGGTTGTCAATGCTATACTCATCTGAGAGGTAATTTCCCCCCACCCCACAGCATCCAAAACAGCATACCTGTTTGAGATGGGGATAGCCACAGGAGACGCCGGCTCTACCTGGCTACGTCTCCCACTATTTCTAGTGGTCAACCATCTACCTAACTGTACCTGCAGTTTTTCTGCCTTCCTGAAACTGCCATCCATCACAGTCCCTTGTTTTCTTGTAAACTTCTCATTGCTTGTAGCTGCCATTCCAACCAATCCACGCAGTCCGATAGAATTTGCATCTAAACATGCTTCCTGCAGGCATGGTCTCCAGGAACCTTCAAATTCTGCCTCGTCTCCCACATCTGACAGGAAGAGCGCATCAACCTACTGAAAACCATTTCTGCCCCTTTAACAGCCTTGAGTCTCATTTTAAGCCTTTCAATGGGTAAATGCAGTAGTGAAAATTTATCGGCCAACAGGAAAAGAAAATGTAACAGTAGTCTTTGAGACTCAGCAATTCACTGGGCACCTAGTGATTTAAGGAGGTGGCCATGTCACAGCCTGTAGGTCATCCAATTCTGTCAAATAGAAGAAGCGTGTTTTTGTGGATGTCATGGCGATACCGTAGTATCCAGGGAAGACTTACTCATTCACTTATCAGTTACTGCAAAAGTAAGTGGTTAATTACCTGGTCACACACACACAACATGCACATAAACACTAGTAGCTGACAATTGCATGAGAATTTAAGAAAAAGGAACAGGAGTGGAATTCTTTTTAGTTTGTTCATGGGATGTCAGCCTCACTGGCAGTTAAGAGTCACATTACTGAGGGTCTGGAGTCACATGTAGGCCAGACCAGGTAAGGACAACAGATTTTCCTTTTCTAAAGGACATTACCAAATCAGATGGGTTCTTACGACAGTTGACTGTGTCTATAAGGTCACCATTGGGCTGGCTTTTCATTCCAGACTTTTATTTACCTCTCATATCACCACCTGTCATAGTGGGATTCAAACCTATGGCCTCAGAACATTAGCCAGGCATTCTGGACCACTAGCACAGTGACATTACCAATAGAGCAATACCTCCCTGGGCCTGGAGCCAATTAACTGCTTAGTGAGTCGGTAAAATGAGTCGTGTCACATCGCCCATTTCTCACATCGTTATTAACTGTCATGGGCCTAGTTGGTACAGAACGTTTGAGAATATTGAGTCATATGTATTGTCTGTGCCTTCCCATCACCTCAAAGAGACTTATATGCATCATTCATAATTTGTTTGAATAGCGTGACAAACAATGAAGCTCGTTCTTTAGCATTGATTTTGACACTATAATTTCCCCTTCAAAGCCCAGTCTTTGTAGGCTGTGGATAGGTTAATAATAGTTGTCTTCAGGTTTTTGTACATGACTATTTGAGAGCTTAATTAATGTGGTTGGACTTACTGCCATTTCATGAATGTTACATAATTTTTATCAGAGTTTTAAAATGCTCATTCCTTGGCAAAGCTGCTTTATCGGTGCCTCATTATTTTGTCATAATGCTTGGATGCACTATTTTCTGTTGAATGGTTGGATACTAAGTCAAATAATTGTGAACTCATTCTCTTCTTCCTCGTTTATTTGGAACTGATAGCAGAACGCAGTCAGTGGAATGTTCTTGTGCTGAAGAAAATTAGACTTGAGTTGTCTCCTGCATAAACCTGTCATTCTGAGTTCATTATAGCTTCCCTCCAGGAATCTCAGATCTGCAAGACCTTGTTTTAGTTTTGTTCACGAGTATTCTATCTGAACATTGTTAGAAACTGTTTCATTTCAGTAGATTTTTTTGCTAAGTAAATATAACTATTCGCACTGGAACATTTCCCATTTGCCCTTATAACTGCAGTTTTACCAAAACATTCAAAAGGCTTAGAGCCGTCTAAGACAACACAGGCTGCTCAATTGGCACTCCATCAACCACCTTAAATATTCATTCCCTCCACACTGGAAGCAGTTATGCAAGATGTCAAGGTTTGTTACAAACCCTGCCTAGAAGGACATAGGCATCACGCACATGGGTTAGCCACCAATACCTTCAACACACTCCATCCTTAAAAAATATATACTTTCTTATTCGCTCATGGGATGAGGGCATTGTTGGCTGGGCCAGTATTTATTGCCCAATCCCAGTTGCCCCTGAGAAGGTGGTGAGCTACCTTCGTGGATCACTGCAATCCACATGCTGTATGTTGCCCGACAATGCTGTCAGGAAGGGAATTCCAGGATTTTGACCCAGCACTGCTGAAGGAATGGAGATTTGTTTTGAACAAATTTGCTGTCATTTCCAGCAGGGCTGAGCTCAGTAGTTGGGTCAACGGGTGGTGGGTTCAGTGGTGAGCCAGAGTTTAATAGTTACCCAGGAGGTGGAGCACGTTTTCAACCTTCTTAACTTTTCCTGGGTAACTGTCAAACCTACTGCAGCTTTCCTGAAGGATTCCAGATGCAGGGAATTGCCCATCAGAAGTTTCAATCCCATCGAGCCTGCTGTGCTTGAGATTCATTTGGTCTCAAGGCATACCTCCGGTCTACACAGCTCCAATGACTTTGGCCATCCAAGTACCTTGGTCATTAGGTTAGTTACACTCAACATTTATTTTAGAATTCTATGCTGGCTTTGATCGTAATTGCATTTGTCATCTCGGTGTTCCATTATCTCATCTTTCAGGAAATTCTAGTACCTTTCCTTGTGTTGAGCCGATTCATCCCCAGCTAATACCTTGTAAAGGTTATACCTTCATTGCAGTCAACTGGGACCTCTTTTCATTGCCTCCCTCATGAAGACTATCAGTATTTCTCACTTACTATTGCTATCCATTTGTTGGGATTTCAGGAACTGGGATATCTGGGGTGGCACAGTGGCTCAGTGGTTATGACTGCTGCCTCACAGCGCCAGGGACTCGGGTTCAATTCCACCCTCGGGCGACTGTCTGTGTGGAGTTTGCACATTCTCCCCGTGTCTGCGTAGGTTTCCTCCGGGTGCTTCAGTTTCCTCCCACAGTCCAAAGATGTGCAGGCTAGGTGGATTGGCTGTACTAAATAGCCTGTAGTGTTCAGGGATGGATTATAGGGGGATGGGTCTGTGTGCGATGCTCCATGGGTTGGTGTGGACTTGATGGGCCAAAGGGCCTATTTCCACACTGTAGGGATTCTATGATCTGTGAATATGGTATTAAATCAGTACATTTCAGTATGCTTGTAGAAGGCCCCATATTGAGTCACCTTACCAATGAATGCTACCGACATAAATAAAGTACTCAGTTTGGTTTGTGCAGCTCTCTTTACTTCCAGTCCCCTTCTTTTTTGGATAATCCTATGTAGGCTCCTTCACCTTTTTTCTCAGTGTCCATGAAGTCTTTTGTTCAGAATTCCTTCTATATTGTGATGTGAATGTTTTGAGGGTCATCCCTTCAGTCTATGTTTACTAGTCCCTGCACATACTTGTTCTGCTTCCTCAATTGTACATTTTGTAAGTGTAATCCATTTATCCTTGGATGAGATTTATTTTTAAGTTCTGTATCCTCCTTCCAGTGAATTCGATTAAGCTTTTGACTCATTGCATTGAAGTTGACACTTCCAAAAATTGCATTACACAAGTACTGGCTTATACCAAATCATGTGAAATTCTGCCATCCTATGGTCTCTGCCACCAGGATAACATTGCTTTCATTTCCAGAGTTAACCTGGAATAACTCCACAGTATTCTGTCACCAAGTCACCCTTTATTTATATACGGAACGTACTTGACACTGATCCAGCCTCCCTCAGAGCCAGCTCTCAGAGTGAGCAGAACATCTGACAGTCCTGTTTATATCTGTCAGCCTGGGCTCCCTGATTAGACCAGGTTAACAGCCCCAATCAGGGAGCTGGTATCCTTTGAAGTCCTCCTGGCTGACTTTAATACTAATCACTACATCCCTCCCCCTCTCAGTCAGAGGATATAGACCGGTTCTTTTGTTTATGTAGCTCCTCCAGGGGCTTATTAGCACCGAGTCAGATTCCTCCAACACTGCCTCTGATATGGGCAGCATGTAACGCTCTGTAGCTTGCCTCTTGCGCCCAGAGTGTTTTGGGAGTAATTCACTGTCCTCTTCAGGTGGCAAAGGTATCAAGACAGCAACATCCGCCATGTCTATCTCAGATACGAAGGTATCTTCAGCACTTGACAGAGAGGGACAACTTGTGAGTTCCAGAACAGTTGGAAACGCTGTTGAGGAAGCGAGCACATTTCGCTGCAGCACTGTTTGCGAATTTGCAGCTTTCATACGGTCCACATGCTTGTTCAGGACTGTCACACCGACCTGAACTTTATACATCACTGGTCCTGACCTCGCGTCGACCATACCTCTTACCCCTGCAGGGCCATTCCTGTGGGTCTTACACCAAACTTGTTCCCTGAAGTAAACTGTCTCTCTCACTTAGACAAGTCTTGTGTCTACCTTGACGTTCCTGATGCCATTTCACCCTTTCCCCGAGGTCCAGGAAGATTAGACTTAACCTGGTGCAGAGTCTTTTCCCCAGTAGCAACTCTGCTGGGGCTATCCCTATGGTTGTACGAGGGCTGGTCTTATAATCAAATAGGAACCGGGACAGTTTGGTACCTAGTGAAGCTGTAGGCTGTTTCTTCAAGCCTGTCCTCAAGGTTTGGACTGTTCTTTCTGCCAGACCATTGGATGGTGGATGGTTTGGAGCTGTCCTTGTATGATGAATACCATTTGACTTTAGGAAAAACTCAAATACTTTGCTGGTAAACGATGGGTATGTTTTGCTCCTGCCCTCTGTTTGCGAGTTTGCAGCTTTCATGTGCTTGTTCAGGAATACCTCACCTACCCAAACTTTGTATGTCACAGGACCTGACCTAGAGTTGAACATGTCCTGAGCAAGGCTGTGGAATTGCCTTCACTCAAGTGGTGTTCCCAAAGCTCAGTCGGACTGGACAGGGTGTCCACTTCCATCAGAATACCCTGCAACTCAGGGATAGTATGAACCGCAGATGCTGGAGAATCTGAGATAACAAGGTGTAGAGCTGGATGAACACAGCAGGCCAAGCAGCATCAGGGGAGCAGGAAGGCTGACGTTTCAGACCTAGACTCTACTTCAGAAAATTCGTTTCTGAATAAGGGTCTAGGCCCGAAACATCAGCCTTCCTGCTCCTCTGATGCTGC
>JAHRHZ010000034.1:8869106-8881389 GCA_024137785.1 Ginglymostoma cirratum | reverse complement strand
AAGGGTCTAGGCCCGAAACATCAGCCTTCCTGCTCCTCTGATGCTGCTTGGCCTGCTGTGTTCATCCAGCTCTGCACCCTGCAACTCATTTGCTCCACTGGCCACATTTTCCAATGATAAAGCCAGTTGTAGTGCCTGTTTTGTGTCTGGTTGGCCTTCAGCTAGTAGGCACTTTTGTATGGTTACCTCATTAATCCCACTTACCAATTGGTCTCTCAGCATCTCATTAGGAGTTAAACCAAAGTCACATGCCTCTGCCAGTCATGTTAACCTCATCAAAAATCCCAACATGCCCCTGGTTCTCAAACTGCAAAGTAAAACTGATAGCATCTCAGAATTACAGGAGGTTTAGGGTCATAATATTCCTTAACTAAATCTGTCAGCTCTGGAAAGGTTTTGGTATCTGGTGCCTAAGGAAAGGTTAGACTCCTAATAAACGAAACAGCTGCAGGTCCACAAGCTGTCAGGAGAATTACTCATTGCTTTTCATGTGCCCCAATGTCATTTGAAAAAAAATCACATTCTTTCCTCATACTGGGTCCAGTCTTCGACAGTAGGATTGAACAAGTCAAGTTTTCCAAATAACAGCATGATGCCAGAAATGCTTACCCCAACTCAAAGACGACTGTTGTGAGAGAATTTCTTCAGGACCATATTTTTTTTCTCTTGTCGCCACTGGATTAACTCCTCAGAGGCTGGTATCCTGTCACCAAGTCACCTTCGTTTACACATGGCAAGTCCTTGACACTGATACTGTTCCCTCACAGCCAGCCAGAGTGAACAGAACCTCTGACACTCCTGTTTATATCTGTCAGTCAGGGCTCCCTGCTTGGACCAGATTGATAGCCCCAATCAGAGAGCTCATATTCTATGAGGTTCATCTGACTGATAATGTTACAATCACTACAACTGTTTTATAGTTCCCTGGCTTTTCCTTACAGCCTTTCTTACATAATGGCACCACATTTGTCAACCTCCAGTCTTCCAGGACCTCACAAGTGCTGTCAATGATCAAATATCTCAGTAAGGGGACCAGGAATCACTTCCCTAGCTTTCTACAAAGATCTGGAAAACACCTGATCAGGACCCAGGCATTTGTCTACCTTTAAATGTTTTAAGACCTCCAGCACTTTCTCTTGTAGAATATGAACTCTTTTCAAGACATTGCTGTTTATTCCCAAATCCCCTAGCTTCCATGTCCTTCTCCACGGTAAATACTGATGTGAAATCCTCATTTAGTATCTCACCCATCTCCTGTGGTTGTACCCATAAATGGCCACATTGATCATTAAGGGGCCTATTCTCTTCCTAGTTACTCTTTTGCCCTTAATGTACATGTAGAATTTGGATTCTCCTTAAATCTATTTGCAAAAGCTATCTCATGTCCCCTTTTTGCCCTCCTGATTTCTCTCTTAAGTATGGACCTTCTGCCCATATACTCCTCTAGGGATTCACTCAATTCCAGTTGTCTATACCTGACGTATGCCTTCTGCCCAGCCCTGTCAGAATTTTATATGTTTCAATGAAATCCCCCTCATCCTACTAAACTCCAGTGAATACAAACTCAGTTGACTTAATCTTCCCTCAGAAGACAAACCTGCCATCCCAGGAATCAGTCTGATGAGCCCTTGCTGAACTCTTTTTCAAACAAGTATATCCTTAAATAGGGAGACCAGAACTGTACTCAATACTTCAAGTGTGGTATGTTGGAATATTACAAGCAGCCAAAGACTTCAGGGAAGTGTAAGGATTAGGAATTTTATGATGGAACAGTATGTGTATGTTAAGTAATTTCTCGGATGCCAGTCTTTGTTCATGATCCTGTGATTTTAATTTTTAAATTAATTCTCAGGATGTGAGCATCCCTGGCAAGGGCAACATTTTATATTCGTCATTCAGTGCCCAGGGAAGGTGTCAGTGAGCTATCTCCTTGATTCACTGATCAGTGATTTCATTTGACTGACCTGGCTTGTTAATTACACAAGAGGTATGTGTCTGCAAGACTGGGCGAGTTTTCATCCATGACAGGCTTTAGTAAACCAGTTGGAGTTTTAAATTTCATACCACACATTCCTTTTTTACTGATGTTAACATTTTTATTTTTAGACTTTTAAAAATGTAAGTGCCAATATAAGGGACGGCATAGTGGCTCAGTGGTTGGCACTGCTGCCACTCAGCTCCAGAGACCTGGGTTCGATTCCGGGCTCAGGTGAGCGTGTGGAGTTGCATGTTCTCCCCATGTCTGTGTGGGTTTCTGCTGGGTGCTCCGGTTTCCCCCCACAGTCTCACGATGTTCAGGTTAGACCATGTTAAACTGCCCATAATGTCCAGGGATGTGTAGGGTTAGTCATGGGAAATGCAGGGTTACAGAGATAGGGGTGGGTCAGGGTGGACTTGATGGGCCAAAGGGCCTGCTTCCACACTGTAAGGATTCAATGGTTTCCAAAATTGCATTGATGGAGTCTAATAACATAATCAATACTATTTAATTGTTGTAAATTGAGAGTGATTCAGACCAGTGTTCTGGTGCATTTTTAGGAGAATATTTGAGAAGTGTTTTGGTGTTTAACATTTTTGGGTGTTTTTATTTCCTTTTAATTCTCACTGTGGGTTCACTTCAGGGCTTGAGCATAAAACTTATGGCTGACACTTCAGGGCAGTGCCAAGGGAGTGCTGCACCATCAGATAGTGCCATCTTTCAGAAGAGACATTTTAGCCGAGGCCCCTGCTCAGATGAATGTGAAAGACCTCATGACACTATTTTGAAGAAGAAGCAAGGATTATCTAATTGTGATCACGCTGTGGATAGTGGGGCTTGTGGCTGACTAAGCTGTTGAATGTTCTGCAAGAGTGACTGCAGTTGAAAAGTACTTCATTGGCTATAAAAGTGCTTTAAAGACATCTAGTCATTGTGAAAATCTTTACATAGAGCCAAGTCTTTCTCCTGTTCTTTCACAGCTGTCTTGCTTCAAAGCAGCAGTAGTGTACACTCATACATTTCAATAAATGCTCGGTATGGCAAACGCTCTACCCAAGACCACAAGAAATTACAGAGAGTTGTGAATGCGGTCCAGCCCATCATGAAAAGCAGCCTTCCCTTCATTGACTCTGTCTACACTTCCCTTTGCCTCAGGAAAGTGCCAACATGATCAAAGACCCCTCCCACCCCGGTTATAGTCTTGTACACCCTCATCCATCGGGTAGAAGATACAAAAGTTTGAAAACACATTCCTACAGATTTAAGAACAGCTTCTTCCCTGCTGTTATCAGACTAATGAACGGATCTCTCATATATTAGAGTTGATTTTCTGTGCTCCTTCTCTGTAGTTGTGACACTATATTCTGCAATCTGTTACCCTGGTGCACTTACGTAAGGTATGAATTGTCTAGTTAGCATGCAAAACAATACTTTTCACTTTATCTCACATGGTGGCACAGTGGCACAGTGGTTAGCACTGCTGCCTCACAGCGCCAGGGACCTGGGTTCGATTCCACCCTCAGCCGACTGTCTGTGTGGAGTTTGCACGTTCTCCCCGTGTCTGCGTGGGTTTCGTCTAGATGCTCTGGTTTCCTCCCACAGTCCAAAGATGTGCAGGCTAGGTGGATTGGCCATGCTAAGTTGCCTGTAGTATGTTCAGGGATGTGTAGATTAGGTGGGTTATAGGGGGATGGGTCTGGGTGGGATGCTCCAAGGGTCGATGTGGACTTGTTGGGTGAAAGGGCCTGTTTCCACACTGTAGGGATTCTATGGTCATGTGACAATAATAGTAAATCAAATCGAAAAGCAAAATACTGCAGATGCTCGAAATCTGAAACAGACACAGAGAATGCTGAAGAAACTCATCAGGGCTGGCAGCATCTATGGGGAGAAAAACAAAGTTAATATTTCAAGTTTAGTATGACTCTTCATCAGTGTTCTGATGCTGCTCGACCTGCTAAGTTTCAGCAGCACCTGATTGGTTGGTTCATTTTTACTGTCAAGTGTACCGAAATACAGTGTAAAGCTTTATGTTCGAGTGGTACAGGCAGATCACAGCAAGCAAAGGATGTACAGATCAGAAGGACTTAGAGTCATACAGGTTACATTGCAGGTTACAACTCCTGTCTTGGTTGCTCACACATTGGTTTGGTTGACATGGCTAGAAGCAATTGACTTGTATGACTTGTGTCTTTGACAGTACAAACGGTATTCTTGCTGCTGACCATTATGACTATGCCCTACCACCCGACTTCATATGCCATAATAGGAGGTTGGGTCTTTAACAAGTCTAACGTTAGACCCTGCTCCTCTGATGCTGTTTGGCCTGCTGTGTTCATCCAGCTCTACACCTTGTTATCTCAGATTCTCCAGCATTGGCAGTTTCTACTATCTCTGTGAGGGTGATGGAAAGAATAAAATATTTTCTGTAAAGTAAAACAAAGAACTGTGGATGCCAGAGATCTGAAACACACAAAATGAGAAATTGCTGGAGAAACTCAGCAGGTCAGGCAGCAACTGTGGATAGAAACAAAGTTAATGTTTCAAGTCCAGTATCCCTTCTTCAGGACTCTGTCTCGTCTCTAATGATGCTGCCAGACCTGCTGAGTTTCTCCAGCGATTTCTGTTTTTGTTTGTTTAAAGTATTTTTGCTAACAGCTTCTAGTCACGTCCTGCTGTACATGTTCTTGAATTCATTCTTTTAGTGATGCCAAATTGATAATTGGCAGATTTGCTTTCAGTTTGCACAGTAAAAGTTGGGGCTGATTAGTGACAGCATTTATCTAAAGTATTTAGTTTCCAAAATTATTTCCTTGAACATCACTATTCCATTCACTATGTGCTAGAGGGTGATTGTCAGGAAGTATCGCAAGTGTGTGTCGTACACAGTGGAGGGAGCTGGAATTTCACCAGCTCTGAAATGTTTCTGTTTCTGTCATAAAGGAACAAATGTGGCTCCCACCTGTCTGCTCTGCACCCCCACTGTTAGTATGTGCAGGCTGCACAATGATGTGATCGTTCGGGGGCGGGGGGGATGCCAGTCGGGCCTACAGTTGGGCACTCAGGCTGGGGAGGGGTGGTTGGGCAGTTGGAGGGCTCAAAATAATGAATGGATGGCAGCCTCAAGGGGAGAGGGAGATTCTGCTGGGGTGGGTAGGGGACCCCATGAGGGCACCTGAAAATGATGATGTCATTCTGAACACTTATACGTAAAGAATGGCCCGAGTTACTCGGCTGTGTCGGAGCTGCTTCACAGGATCTTTTATGGGTATGGCTGTAACTTTCTCATTGTAACAGTCCTGTGTTGCAAGAATTGAGAGGAGGCATCACACCTGGAGTATCACCTGCAGGTTTCTGCTCCGTGCGAGTGAGCCCATGACAAATCCCAGCACTGTCATCGTTTGGTGTTCATGGATGATTGCACAATGTTCAGCTCCATTCACAACTCCTCGGATATTGAAGCAGTCCTTGTTCAAATGTAACAAGATCTGGACAATATCCAGGCTTGGGCTGAGAAGAGGCAAGTGACATTCCTACCACACAAATGCCAGGTAATGACCATCTCCAATAAGAGAGAATCTTACCTCCACCCCATGACATTCAATGGTGTTACCATCATTAAATCCCCAACTATCAACATCCTAGAGGTTATCATTGATCGGAAACTCATTGGACTCATCACATAAACACAGTGGCTACGAGGGCAGGTCAGAAGCTAGGAATACTGTGGCATGTAACTCACCTCCTGACTCCTCAAAGCTTATCCACCATCTACAAGGCGCCAGTCAGGAATGTGATAGAATACACCCCATTTTCTTGTATAAGTGCAGCCCCAACAACACTGAAGGAGCTTGACACCATCCAGGACAAAGCAGCCCGCTTGATTGGCACTACATCCACAAGCATTCACTCTGTCCACCAACGATGCTCAGCAGCAGCAGTGTGTACTATCTACAGGATGAACTGCAGAAATTCACCGAAGATCCTCAGACAGCACCTTCCAAACCCACAACCACTTTCATTGAGAAGGACAAGTGCAGATACATGGGAACACCACCATTCATGACACCTCATATATTGAAGCAGTCTTATATCAACATGCAGCAAGACCTAGACAACATCCATGCTTGGTCTCTACATGCCTGCCATGGGGAAGAGATTCTCATAGTCTACCCTGACTATGCCTGTGTACCTAAATCAGAATCCTCCTCAGCTTGATCTACTTCAAGGCAAACAAACTCAGCCTATCCAGTTCTCTCCTCTTAACTGAGACTTTCCATCCTAGAAACATCCTGGTGAATATCCTGTGTACTCTCTGCATATTTTTCAGATAGTGTGGTGACCAGAACTGCACATAATATTCCATCTGTGGCGTAACCACTGTTTTATAAAGTTCTACAAGACTTCCTTGCTCCCACATTCCACGCCCCGGCTAATGAAGGCAAGCATCCTGTATGCCACCTTCACCACCCTGTCTATCTGTGCTGACATCTTCAGTGATCTATGGACTTTACCCTTTGTTCCTCAGTACTCCCTAGGGACCTACCATTCATTGTGTATATTCTTCCCTTACTAGGTCTCACAAAGTGTATCACATCAATATTACATTCCATCTGCCACTGCTCTGCCCAAGTTACTAGCTGATCAATATCAGGCTATAGCCTGAGTCCATTCTCCTCACTATCAACCACACCACTAATTTTTGTGTTATCTGCAAACTTACTAATTACTTTCTGCATTCACTTCCAAGTTGTTAATGTACATGACAATCAGCAAGGGTCCCAGCACTGCTTCCTGTGGTACACTGCTAGTCACGGGCTTCCAATCACAAAGACAACCTTCCACCATCACCCTTTGCCTTCTGTTTGCAAGCCGATATTGGATCCCTACTTTTAAACCAGGAGACCCGAGATCAAGTCCCATCTATGCCAGCGGTGTAATCACATCTCTGAACTAGATGATTGCAAAATGTCTAACCTGTGGAACTTCTGCAGAGATGTTCTGGAGCTGTGATGACTGACCTCCAACAACTTATGCCTTTGTGCTAAGTATGAGCCAGTCAATCAATAGGTGCACCGCTCCCCCGCCAATCTCCCCAGTTTCCCATTGACTTTAGTCTTGCTGGGACTCACTGATAGTAGATCAAATGCAGCCTTCATATCAAAGGTAGTCAGTTTCCTCTCAGGTCTTGTCAGATAGTCGCTGACACATTGAACTATCCTTATGCATGATCACACAAGAAAAGGGATGCAGAAGACCGTGAGGACAGATTTCATTGAAACCTACAGAATACTGAGAAGCCCGGATAGTGTGGCCTTGAAAGAAGATGTTTCCATTAGTAGGAGAAACTAGGACCCAAGGGCACAACCTCAGAGGGAAGGGATGACCCTTTAGGACTGAGATGTGGATGAATTTCTTCAGCCAGAGATGGTGAAGCTGTAGAACTCATTGCTGCAGAGAGCTGTGGAGGCCAAGTCATTGAGTGTATTTAAGACAAGATAGATGTGTTCTTGATTAATGAGGGGATCAAAAACTACATGGAGGAGGCAGGAGAATGGGGTTGAGAAACATATCAGCCATGATTGAATGGCAGAACAGACTTGATGGGCTGAATGGCCTGATCCTGCTACTGTATCTTATCAACTATGGTGACTTTTAACAACTTTTATTTATACAGCACCTTTAATGTAATAAAGCATCTCATTTCTGAACAAGTGTCCAGACCTGAAACGTCAGCTTTCCTGCTCCCCTGATGCTGCTTGGCCTGCTGTGTTCATCCAGCTCTACACAGTGTTATCTAAGCACCTCAGGATGCTTCTCAAGTGCACTATAAAACAAAATACTGTCTTACACTACTTAGGAAAATATTTGGGCGGATGACAAAAGGTTTGGCCAAACAGAAGTTTTAAAGAAGTGTTCTATGCTTGTCCTTGACTACAGCCTCCTCCTGTTTTTCATCATCAATATCTAGCAATCTAACCCTGTATTTTTTTCTCACTGATATGCTTGTGTAGCTTCCATAGAAACGCATCTATTCTGTTCTCCATTACCACTGCCTGCATGTTCCATGTTCTCATCCCTCTTTGAGTATAGAAGTCTTTTCCTGGGAGGTTTATGAACAGAATCCCAGAACTTATAGCCTAGGTCAGCTGACGGTCTGCCCGCTGATGGAGGAATATGAAGAACAGGTAAGGATTATATGAGTGCAGATACGTAGGGAAGTATCCATACCTCTTGATCCCTTTAGCTGTAAGGGCCACAGTCAGCTCTCTCTGTGTAGAGCAAAAAATTTGATTCCAGAGAACTGTGAATTATTTTGAAAGTATAGGAGTCTCCAAGGTAGCTTCTGAGTCTTCTGTGCACTATTCTAACATGGGCTGTGCTGGACAACATTTTGATGTTCTGAGGAAGGGTCATCGGACCTGAAACGATAACTCTGTTTTCTCCTTCACAGATGCTGCCAGACCTGCTGAGCTTTTCCAGCAACTTTGTTTTTGATCAATATTTTGATAAACTTATTTACCCCTTACCCGGGTCCGAGGCAGTGATTAGTACAGAAGCATTTGCAAATAACAAGCTTAAGTTCTGCTTCTGCAACTTCAATTGAACTTGAAGCATCTATCACTTCACTAAAATCAATAGCAAAGCATAGATTTAAACCAAAAAGTTACAGATTTACCACAATCATTGCCTCCCACCTCCCTGGTCCCAAAATCTCCAGCTTCCCTCCTAACACTGACCTCCAGGTAATTGCCAAATCTCACTCCAGGTCTAAGTCCCAAACCACCTCTTCTCTTTACTTCCCTCACTTTCAAACCCAGGTAATGGAGCTACCAGAGCACCAGTAAAATGGCAATGAGAGTTGAAACCCAAGATGCAAGCCTCCGCGGACTTCTGCATTTGAGTACAGGTTACACCACTCTCCAAGAAATGCATTGCAAAATGGGCAATGCACAATTTCAAGGCTGTGGTATGATCCCGAACCAGACTGTCACATTTATGTTACAGTTTGTCTAGGGTGCAGTAACTTATCTTAAAGTGGACAAAGTTAGATCCAGGGGATGCTTTTGAAGAGAATAAAGCAGCAACGTTCCATGGTTTTGAACAAACATCAATAAACTTACGACTTAATATTAGAACAGTAATAAAAGCTATAATACAAGTGCAACTTATTTACAACACCCAGAAACAACATGTGGTAAATGTGGGGCATTGTGAATAAACATCTCAATGTACAGCAAATAGGATGTCTGATCAAGACTGATCCCATGGATTTCTCAGCAATTGCTGCTCAGTCATCTGAGTCTTGACTCCAGCACTTAGTTGCCTTCTAATTCCTACAACCTCCCACTGAAGTCCAACAGCGTTGACCCATCCAACTGCTCTTGACTTTTTGAGATTCCTTCCCTTTCAAAAAAAACTAGTTCACAGGATCTGGGTGTCGCTGGTTAGGCCAACATTTATGGCCCATTCCTAATTGCCCAGAGGGCAGTTAAGAGTCAACCATATTGCTGTGGGTCAGGAGTCACATGTTTGGCCAGACCAGGTAAGGATGGCAGTTTCCTTCCCTAAAGGACAATAGTGAACCAGATGGGTTTATACTCAGCAATTGGTAATGGATTCATGGTCATCAGCAGACTCTTAGTTCAGATTTTAAAAAAAAATTCAGTGGTAGGATTTGAACCTTGGTCCCCAGAACATTACAGAGGTTGCTGGATTAATAGCCCAATGATAATACCACTGGGCCATCACCTCCTGTAGAGCCTGTGTGGTTGCTGTTTAGTATAACTGCCTTCCTTGCAGGTATAGCAGCACTCCGAATGTGGAGCCTTAATCTTTCTCTTGCTTTCGCATATTTATTCACAGCCTTTAACCTTTGAACTCTTCTACAGTGACCCCTGAACTGTCCTGATTGATCTGTTGACACCCTTGCAGCAAGTCCCTCCATTATTGCTGGGCAGAATTGAATGTTGCTAACATTTTTTACCGTGCTATAAAATGTGGCACGCCTGGAACTAAGACGACAGTGAGGAAAGAATTCTCACACACTGTTGAAAATGGGTTTCATTACAGCCATCAGAACAAGAGTGGGCCATTTAACCCCTTACACTGTTTAAATACTCAATGAGGGCACCGTTGACATGCATCAAACCCTGCTTGCCTTGATGCTGTTTCATCGCTCTCACCTCTCCCCGGTGCCCTTCGCGATCAGTACTCTGTCTACATCTGATATATCAGCAAGTAGAGACTTCTCTGTTGTTGAGAAACATCACTGGACCTTCACTAGATTTTCCTGTACCTTCTTATTTTGATTGCATTGGATAAAAATGTGCAGAGTTAAACATTTGTGAATCTTGGGTTTTCCTTTGACGTTTGTAAGATTTTGCTCTGGGCATTCATGCAGAAGTATTTCCACATAGTACTTAAACAAGTTGTGTGGAGGTGGAGAGAGATAGCTTAGCAGACACGTAAAGTGACCTTCCAGGTGCTGTGAGTTATGCTATCTGGAATAACTCCGTAAGAGGCCGGTATCCTGTCACAAAGTCCACCATTATTTACATGTGGAGAATCCTCGACGCCGATCCAGCTTCCTCAGAGCCAACTCTCAGAGTGAGCAGAATCTCTTACACTCCTGTTTATATTTGTCAGCCAGGGCTCCCTGATTGGAACAGGTTAACAGCCCCAATTAGGGAATTCATATTCTATGAGGTCCAGCTGGCTAACCTCATTCCAATCACTACACTAACCTCATTTGCCACAGCAGAGACTGGGTGTTAACATAATGGAGCAGAGCAAACTTTTGGTTTTTTCTGTTACCTTAATTTCATAATACTCTCAACTTTAAAGTTTTAGCAAAGATTTGTAGCCTGGGTTGTGGGCAAGGTTGTTGACTTGCTCGCCGAGCTGGCTTGTTTTGTTCACACATTTCGTCACCATGCTAGGTAACATCATCAGTGAGGCCTCTGATGAAGCGATGTTGTTCTACTCTGCTTGGAATTTATACTGTCCAGTCCGTTATGGTGAGCACTGTCATTTCCGGTTTTGTTCATTATGAGTTTGTATATGGGGTCCAATCCTATATGTTTGTTGTATTTCAGAAATGACAACAAGACTCCTAAGACCAGTAGGAATCGTGATGGCCCACAAGCCCAAAGCCACTCCACGACAAACGCTCACAGGGATTAACGACCCCATTCCCACAACATGCAGAACCAATGTAGTTTACAAAATACCATGCAACGACTGCCACAAACATTACATCGGACAGACAGGAAGGAAACTAGTGATCAGAATACATGAACATGAGCTAGCAGCAAAACGGCACGACTAACTCTCCTTAATATCGGTACACTCAGACAATGAAGGCCATCAGTTTAACTGGGACAAAGTAAATGTAGTAGTCCCAGCCAAACATAGACAAGCGTGGGAATTCCTAGAGGCATGGCTCTCCACCTGTAATGTAATCAACAAACATATAGAATTGGGCCCCATATACAAACACATACAGACAAAACCGGAAAGGACACTACTCACCGTAACAGACCGGAAAAGTATAAATACAAAAACAAGCCAGCTTGGTGAGCAAGTCAACAACCTTACTCTCAACTTACTAACATATCTGGGAGTGCAGAGGGAGACTAATCAGCTCTTAGTGCTTGAGAATGAAACCAGTTAGCCCCAGTCACCCTGCTCTTTCCCATAGCCCTGGTGTGTGTGTGGGTGTGTATGCATATATGCAGCAGATATATTGCTTTTCTGCCAATTTCATGACTGTATCTAAGGGATATTCCATCACCATATTAGGCATTGTATTAAAAAAATTCTGCTATGGCCTTGTATCCCTTTTGCCTATCTACCTGCCAGTGGAAGCAGTTTCTGTGTCTTTAGCTTACTACGTTTTCTAGTCAACCTGTTGACAAATGTTATTCCACACCTCCTAGAGCAGATGGGACTTGAACCCAAGCCTCCTAGTCTAGAGGTAGGTGCACTGCCACTGTAGCACAAGAGCCCTTCTTTTACCTTCCCAAAAAGCTCCTTATAATTTCAAACACTTGCCTGAAATTACAGTGATGCTTCAAACTAAACTGCAAGGAAAATAACTGCAACAATCCACCAGAATAAAGGTGTAAGTATCTCTGTACTGCAAAGTTTTTATGTTCTCCTGCACACCACTGTTTCTTTCTAAAGCATTATGAGTTACATTTCAATTTAATTCTAAAGTAAGATTTTTTTTCTTTGAAAACAAATTGGTTGTCTTTGAGATAACAAGGTGTAGAGCTGGATGAACACAGCAGGCCAGGCAGA
>JAHRHZ010000034.1:8852192-8868706 GCA_024137785.1 Ginglymostoma cirratum | reverse complement strand
TGAACACAGCAGGCCAGGCAGACCCTTAGGGTCCCGACCTGAAACGTCAGCCTTCCTGCTCCTCTGATGCTGCCTGGCCTGCTGTGTTCATCCAGCTCTACACCTTGTTATCTCAGATTCTCCAGCATCGGCAATTCCTGCTATCCCTGGTTGTCTTTGAATTGCTTAGTTTCTCCTCAATTTTTATTTAAAGCCAGGATCCAGTTTGAAGAGCTTGAGCTGAGAAGCCTTTTACTTTCAAGTAATAAACTGGACTCATTTGCAAAGGACATGCAGCATGGGTAAAGGCCATTCGACCCAACTAATCTGTGCTGGTGTTCATACTCCAAGCAAGCACCCTCAGATTTTCCCACGTCATCTCAACCTTTCAGCATGTCTTTCTGTTCCCTTTCTCACGAGCTGTAGTAGGCAGTTCGTTTCTGCAGCATTTCAGTTGTCTACCTCAATCACTTCTCTCCTACCTATCCGCTCCTCCTACCTCACTGACCAACCCCCACCCCCACTTCCTACCTACACTCATCTACTAGCTTCATCCCCGCCTCCTTGACCTGTCCGTCCTCCCTCCCACCTACCCGCCCCTCCCTCCTCACTGACCAACCCCCACCCCAACTCCCTACCTACACGCACCTTTACTGGCTTCATCCCCACCTCCTTGACCTGTACATCTTTTCTCCACCTACCTGCTCCACTATCCACCTTCTATCACTGCCCCCCCCCAATTTATTTCAGAGCCCCTTCTCCTCCCCCATTTCTGAAGAAGGGTCTAGGCCTGAAACTTCAGCCTTCCTGCTCCTCTGATGCTGTTTGGCCTGCTGTGTTCATCCAGCTCTACACCTTGTTATCTCAGCTTCTCCAGCATCTGCAGTTCCTACTACCTCTTCATTTCAGAGGAGGCTGTTTGAATGCTTTGCTTAGAATCTGCAGCTTCCCAGCTTTGAAAACAAGAAATAGCAATAGGAGAAGAGCATTCAGCCTGCTAAGCTTGCTCTGCCACTCGATATGATCATTGTTGACGTTTGGCTTCAGTACAACTTTACTGCCCACTCCCATACCCCTTGACTCCCTGAGAGAACAACTCTTGTCTATCCCAATCTTAAATGTGTGAAGTGATGGAACATTCACAACACACTGGATTGGAGAATCCCAAAGATTCACAAAACAAACCGAAAGAACTGCAGATGCTGGAAACCAGAAACAAAAATTGAAATTGCTAGAAAAGCTCAGCAGGTCTGGCAGCATCTGCGGAGAAAAATCAGAGTTAACATTTCGGATCGAGTGACCCTTTCACAGAACGCCTGTCACTCGATCCGAAATGTTAACTCTGATTTTTCTCCGCAGATGCTGCCAGACCTGCTGAGCCTTTCCAGCGATTCCTGTTTTTGTTCCCAAAGATTCATAGTCCTTTCACTGAAGGAATTTCTCCTCGTCTGTCTTAAATAATTGACCCCTTACCTGAGATTCTGCTCCATGTTTTAGAATCAAGGGAAACAACCTCTCTGTTTACTTTGCCAGTCCCTTCAGAATCCCTTCAGAACTCAGCCTTTCATTGTTGCAGAGATCAATCCAGTGACCCTTCCCTTTATTGTCTCCAATGCAAGTTTATCCTCCTTCAAACATGGAGACCAAAATTAAATGCAGTATTCCAGACGCAGTCTCATCAAAGCCCTATGCAAGACCTCATTGTTCCTGTACATCAATCACCTTTCAATAACAGGCCAATGGTGCTAAACTGCTTCCCTAATTGTTTGCTGTACCAACATGCTGACCTTCAGCGTTCCTACCACGAGTACATTGAAATTTCTCCGAACGTCAACATTTATAAGGCTCATACATTTTAAAATATGACTGCACCTTTCCATTCTGCCATATTGTTGCCCACTCACTTAACCTATCTATATCTGTTTACAGCCTCTGTGTTCTCCTCACAACTTAACATTTGCACTAACTTTGTATTGTCAGCAAACATTGACACTTTGTCTCTTTGTCTAAGTTATTAATGTGTATTGTAAGTAGTTGAGGCCCCAGCACTGAGACTTGTGGCATTCCACTGGTTGCAGCCTGCCAACTATATTAACCTTTAAGTTCACCAGACGAATTGCTGGGATGCCAGGTTGCTCATTACAGAGAGACTGGGTTCACTGAGCCTGTATTCCTAAAGTTCAGAAGAATGAGGGAGGATCTCATTGAAACATACAGAATTCTGACAGATCTGGACAGACTGGATGCAGGGATGATGTTTCCCCTGGTCAGGGAGTCTGGAAGAAGGGGCCATGTTCTCAGGAAAGCCAGCAGGCTTGATATAAGGGAAAAATGTCTTCACCCAGAGGGTGGTGAACCTGTGGAATTCCCTACCAAGAAGGCTGCGGAGGCAAAGTCAATGAATATATTTAAGAAAACAGTAGATTTATATAAGCTGAAGATATCAAGGGGTATGGGGAGAGAGTAGGAATATAGTGCTGATATAGAAGATCAGCATGTTAAGGTTGAATGGCTGAGCAGGCTTGATGTGGTAGTGGTTATGGGTTTGAAAGATGCTATTGAAGGAATCTCAGCCAATTTCTGCAGTGCATGTACACTATATGTTGGAGATGTTAAGGAGATAGTGACTTGGAAGAGGGGGGAAGCCATGAGTACATTTATATATCAAAATTAACATTTTTAGAATAATCTGTTGAACATCAGAATGCAGTGTAGGTCAGGGAGCATGGAGGTAATGGAAAAATGGGAGTTGGTGTGAATTTGCACTCATAAAGTAGTTTTGTGGATGAGCTGAAGTTTACAAAGATTGGGACCTTTTGTTGGTTATAAAGGAAAGAATAAGGGTTAGAAGCTCAGCTCACTGTCAAACAGCACCGTAACAATCTGGGTCAATGTATGACAGTGTCCAGGGAACGGCGTGGAAATTAGTGACGAGGACAGAAGCAGTGTCTAGGGAGGCATTAGTGTAGTGGTAATGCCACTCGCCTAGTTATACAGAACCTGAGACTATCGTTCTGAGAACGTGGGTTCAGAACCCTTCAGGGCAGATAATGAAATTTGAATACAATTTTTAAAAATCTGAAATTAAAAAGCTGGTCTGCATGAAACCACTGTCAATTGTTGTAAATACCCATCTGGTTCACTAATCTCCTCGTGCTGCTGTCCTTACCAGGTGACTCCATACCCACAGCAGTGTCCTCAGAAACGTTAGAGCTGGGCAACAAGCTCTGACCTAGTCAGTGATACCCATATCCCACAAATGACTTAAAAAGGGCCTTGAATAATGGGTTTGGTCTCCATTGCGTTTGATTAGAACATTTTCCATCACTTAGTGGCACTTTTTTCTTTTTTTCCCCAAGGGATGTGGGTGTTATTGGTAAGACTGGCATTCGTCGCCCATTCATAATTGCCCTTGAGCTGAGTGATTTGCCAGACCATTTCAGAGGACAGTTAAGAGTCGAGCACATTGCTATGGATTTGGAGTCACATGTAGGTCAGACCAGGTAAGGACAGTAGATGTCCTAATAGATGTTAGCGAACCAAATGGATATTTATTACAATCAATGATTGTTCCACAGTCACCATTGGACTAGCTTTCAAATTTCAGATTTATTAATTAAATTACAGTTCCACCCGTTGCGATGGTGGGATTTGAACACCAGTGCCCAGAACATTAGCCTGGGTCTCTGGTCTATTAGTCCAGTAACATTACCACCATGCCTCCATCTCTTTAAAGGCTGGAATGATCTGACAACATGGAAGTGATGGAGGGGTCACAGAAGGCTGTGGAAAGGTCAATCTGAATGTTATCAGCAAACTGACTTTGTGTCCTTGGATGAGTTTGCTGGAAGGGCAACCTATAGATGAGAAGGTGGAGCATGGCAAGGGTAAATCCTTCAGAACTCCAGACATAATGGTGCACAAGTGAGAAGAGAAGCAATTGTAGGAGATTCTCTGATCACAAATGACTAATGTGACAAGTTGTGCCTTTAAGAAGGAGCTATTCTATCCTGTTTCTCTTGGAGAGGGGTATTGTAAGCCTAGTGATGAGATGTCTGCTCCATGGAAAGCAGCGTAAATAGCTTTGTGTATTTTAATAAAGTAGACAGAAGAAGCATGAGTGGGTGGAGTCAGGTTCACACAGACCCAAGGTTTTAGTTTTTGCTTTCAGTTGTTGAAGTTAGGGTTTTTGGTGCTGAAGCTGCTTGGTACAGCTCTCTTTCTGCTGCTAGGTTTATTCTTTCAGTTTTTCCTTTCTCCTGGACTGAAGGAGATAGAAAGTGAGGGAAATCTGTTTTGCTGAATTTGCCTTTGCCAAGGGTGTGTTTATAGGATGCTGCTATTTTGGAACAATTGATGAGTAGTAGTTAAATAATATATTATTTCTGTTAAGTAATTTATTAGAGTTAAGGTTATGCCAAATCTTTTTTTTTTGTATTTTAACTGTAATGTAAGAATCAACTGTGTTTTGCTTATAGCCTAGTAGTTTGACCAAATAAACCACATCGGACCACAGCATGTTATGCTTGCCTTTAAATAAGATAAAAGTTAGGGCCTAGGCTATCTCATTGATATGTTTTGAGGGGATCTGGTTTGGTCCATAACACTAGGAACCAAGAGAGGACAGTCCAGCTCAGCTGGACAGTGGATTTTAGGCATTAGAGAGAGGGAAACAAACTTTGCTTCGTGTTGTGAAAAGGATGGAAACCTGACTGGAAAGTGTGGAGTTAGAGGAAAGACAGAGCATGGATTTGGGCAGCAATGATAGGTGAGAGGAATCCAGAGGGGAAATGGATTTTGGAGATAACCAGACACTTGCAAGCACAGAAAGGTAAAGAGTGGGTTTCTTTTTTCGGCAGAGGGAGGTGGAAAGAGATTTGAGAAGGATGATGACAGTGGCTGAAGCAGGGAAAACATTTTCAGTCTCAGCCAGTGCTGGTGCAGGAAGGCAGGCCAGATAATTAGGTTGAAACAGCAGAGTTGGACAAGATCAGCTGATAGAGGACATGAGGGGAGATCTGAGAAAAAAAAACTAAGGAAACTTGGGTGCAGGGCTAGGACGGGGGTGAACAAATGGAGAAAGTCAGTTTTATCACACGGGGAGGGAGGGTTACAGCAGATAAGAAATTTCCATGTCAAGGTTTCCATTTGATCTTGTTTTAGGGCCTGGTTCTTATTGCATCTTAAGGCAACAGAAACAACTGTTATTTTCCTGTTATTATCACATCTCAGGATGGTTAGTGACTCCTGTGTTTTGTTTTCCGGTGTCACAGTAGGTATTTACTCTTTAAAATCTCCAAGCAGCTATTATCAAGTGATGTGTGGTTGTACTAGCCCCTCCTGAGTTGAAGGTGGTAGAATAAACACTGAAATATAGCCAGGTAAAGCAAGCTTCACTCCAAATCCTGGACACCCTACTAAATACATAGCAATGGACACATATAAGCAATCTCTAGCTGGAAATGAAAGCTAGTTAAATGTGAGGTGCTACATTTTGATAAGGCAAATCAGGGTAGGACTTATACACTTATTGGTAAGGTCCTGGGGAGTGTTGCTGAACAAAACCTTGGCCTGCAGGTTCATAGTTCCTTGAAAGTGGAGTCGCAGGTGGATAGGACAGTGAAGAAGACATTTGATATGCTTGCCTTTATTGGTCAGCACATTGAGTATAAGGGTTTGGAGATCATATTGCGGCTGTACCACTTTTGGAATACTGTGTTCAATTCTGGTCTCCTTTCTATTGGAAAAGTGTTGTGAAACTTGAGAGGGTTCAGAAAAGATTTACAAGGATATTGCCAGGGTTGGACGGTTTGAGCTATAGGGAGAGGCTGAATAGGCTGGTGCTATTTTCTGTGCAGTGTTGGAGGCTAATGCTAAGGGACCCAGTAACAGTGAAGGAACGGTGACATATTACCAAGTCAGGATGGTGAGTGGCTTGGAGGGGAACTTGAAGGTGGTGGTGTTCCCATGTGTCTACTGCCTTTGTCTTTCTAGATGGAAGTGGTCATGGGTTTGGAAGGTGCTGTCTGAGGATCTTTGGTGAGTTTCTGCAGTGCATCTTGTAGATAGTACACACTGCTGCAACTGAGCGTCGGTAGTGGAGGGAATGGGTGCTTGTGGATGTGGTGCCAATCAAGTGGCCTGCTTTGTCCTGGATGGTGTCAAGCTTCTGGAGTGTTGTTGGGGCTGCACTCATCCAGGCAGGTGGGGAGTATTCCAGCACACTCCTGACTCGTGCCTTGTAGGTAGTGGATTGGCTGTGGGGAGTCAGGAGGTGAGTTACTCACTGCAGTATTGTGTTATGCGGTGAGTCCAGTTGATCTTCTGGTCAATGGTAACCCCCAGGACATTGATAGTGGGGATTCAGTGAGGGTAACACCATCGAATGTCAAGAGACGGTATATTATCTAGATCTTGTTGCATTTGAACATGGACTGCTTCAATATTAGGGGAGTCATGAATGGTGCTGAACATTGTCCAATCATCGGCGAACATCCCACTTCTGACCTCATGATGGAGGGAAGGTCACTGATGAAACAGCTGAAGATGATTGGGCCTAGGACAGTACCCTGAGGAACTCCTGCAGAGATGTCCTCGATCAGATGACTGATCTCCAACAATCACAACCATTTACCTTTATGTCCAGTGTGACTCCAGCTCTCTTTATCCATGTTTGAACCAAGGCTGTAATGAGTTCAGGAGCTGAGTCGTTCTGGTGGAACCCAAACTGGGCATCACTGAACAGGTCATTGCTGTTCAGGTGCTGCTTGATAGCGCTATTGGTGACACCTTCCATCACTTTACTGATAATTGAACAAAGAACAAAAAACAAAGAAAATTCCAGCACAGGAACAGGCCCTTCGGCCCTCCAAGCCTGCGCCGATCGAGATCCTCTGTCTAAACCTGTCATCTATTTTCTAAGGGTCTGTATCCCTTTACTCCCTGTCCATCCATGTACCTGTCCAGATACATCTTAAAAGACACTAACGTGCCTGCGTCTACCACGTCTGCTGGCAACGTGTTCCAGGCACCCACCACCCTCTGCGTAAAGAACTTTCCATGCATATCTCCTGTAAACTTTCCTCCTCTCACTTTGAACTCATGACCCCTAGTAATTGAGTGCCCCACTCTGGGGAAAAAGCTTCTTGCTATCCACCTTGTCTATACCCCTCATGATTTTGTAGACCTCAATCAGGTCCCCCCTCAATCTCTGTCTTTCTAATGAAAATAATCCTAGTCTACTCAAACCTTTCTTCAGAGCTAGTGCCCTCCATACCAGGCAACATCCTGGTGAACCTCCTCTGCACCCTCTCCAAAGCATCCACATCCTTTTGGTAATGTGGCGACCAGAACTGTACGCAGTACTCTAAATGTGGCCGAACCAAAGTCTTATACAACTGTAACATGACCTGCCAACTCTTGTACTCAATACCCCGTCCGATGAAGGAAAGCATGCCGTATGCCTTCTTGACCACTCTATTGACCTGCGTTGCCACCTTCAGGGAACAGTGGACCTGAACACCCAGATCTCTCTGTACATCAGTGTTCCCCAGGACTTTTCCATTTACTGTATAGTTTGATCTTGAATTCGATCTTCCAAAATGCATCACCTCGCATTTGCCCGGCTTGAACTCCATCTGCCATTTATCTGCCCAACTCTCCAATCTATCTATATTCTGCTGTAGTTTCTGACAGTACCCTTCACTATCTGCTATTCCACCAATCTTCGTGTCATCTGCAAACTTGCTAATCAGACCACCTATACCTTCCTCCAAATCATTTACGTATATCACAAACAACAGTGGTCCCAGCACAGATCCCTGTGGAACACCACTGGTCACAGGTCTCCAATTTGAGAAACCCCCTTCCACTACTACTCTCTGTCTCCTGTTGCCTAGCCAGTTTTTTTATCCATCTAGCTAGCACACCCTAGACCCCATGCGACTCCATCAGCCTGCCATGGGGAACCTTATCAAACGCCTTACTGAAGTCCATGTATATGACATCTACAGCCTTTCCCTCATCAATCAACTTTGTCACGTCCTCAAAGAATTCTATTAAGTTGGTAAGACACGACCTTCCCTGCACAAAACCATGTTGTCTATCACTAATAAGCCCATTTTCTTCCAAATGAGAATAGATTCTATCCCTCAGTATCTTCTCCAGCAGCTTCCCTACCACTGACGTCAGGCTCACCGGTCGATAATTACCTGGATTATCCCTGCTACCCTTCTTAAACAAGGGGACAACATTAGCAATTCTCCAGTCCTCCGGGACCTCACCCGTGTTTAAGAGTAGATTGAGAGTAGACTGATTGGGTGGTAATTGGCTGGGTTTGATTTTGTCTTGCATTTTGTGTAGGGGACTTATCTCGGCAATTTTCCACATTGTGGGATAGATGCCAGTGTTGAAACTGGACTGGAACAGCTTGGCTATGGGGAGTGGCAAGTTCTGGAGCACAAGTCTTCAGTCCTGTTGCTGGAATATTGTCAGGGCCTGTAGCCTTTGCAGTATCCAATACCTTGATACCTCAAAGGTAGTTATCTCAGGATTACTACCAGTGCCGCAAGCTAGTCAGAGTAGAAACAGCAGGATGTATAGGATGAACATGTGGCTGAAAGGATGGTGTGGGGGGAGGTTTTCAGATTTGTGTAGCATTGAGACTGATTCTGGAGGTGGTGGGACCTGTTCAAACTGGTCAGGTTACACCTGGGTAACGCCAGGACTGATGTCCTTAGAGGGATATTTGGTAGAGTGGTTGGAGATGGTTTAAACAAGTGTGGCAGGGAGATGAGAACCAGAGGTGTAGGGCAGTAGATGCAGAAATTAAGGGAGAGGTAGAAACCAAGACAAACATGACTAAGAACAAGAACAGGCAGGGAAACACTACTGAAAAGAGCAGGGGAGGTGGTCTGAAATGCATGGGTTTCAGTACGAGAAGTATAATAGGCAAGGTAGACGAGCTTAGAGCTTTGGTTAGTACTTGGAACTATGACATTATTACAATTATGGAGACTTGACTGAAAGAGGGACAGGACTGGCAGCTGGATGTCCCAGGACTATGATGTTTCATGTGTGGTAGAAGGGGATGTAAAAGGGGTGAGAAGTTGCATTCCTGGTAAAGGAGTATCTCACAGCTGTACTGAGGGAGGATACAGTAGGGGACTCATGCAGCAAGGCAAAATGGGTAGAAGTCAGGAATAGGAAAGGTGAAATCACAGTGCTGGGGGTATACTACAGGCCTCCTAACAGCCAGAGGGAGATAGAGGAGAGAAAATGTACACAGATTTTGAAAAGATGTGAAAACAGCAGGGTTGTTGTGGTGGGTGATTTTAACTTCCCCTATATTGACTGGGAGTCATTTCATGCGAGGGCCTTGGATGAGTCAGAATTTGTAAGAGCTATTCAGGAGGATTTCTTCATATAGCATGTAAATAGTCCAACCAGGGAAGGGGTGATACTGGGATAACAAGGTGTGGAGCTGGATGAAAGCTGCAGGCCAAGCATCATCACAGGAGCAGGAAGGCTGATGTTTTGGGCCTAGACCCTTCTTCAGAAATGGGGGAGGGGAAGAGGGTTCTGAAATAAATAGGGAGAGAGTGGGAGGCAGATAGAAGATGGATAGAGGAGAAGATAGGTGGAGAGGAGACAGACAGGTCAAAGAGGCGGGGATGGAGCCAGTAAAGGTGAGTGTAGGTGGGGAGGTAGGGAGGAGATAGGTCAGTCCAGGGAGGATGGACAGGTCAAGGGGGCGGGATGAGGTTAGTAGGTAGGAGATGGGGGTGGGGCTTGAGGTGGGAGGAGGGGATAGGTGGGAGGAAGGACAGGTTCGGGAGGCGGGGACAAGCTGGGCTGGTTTTGGGATGTGGTTGGGGGAGGGGAGATTTTGAAGCTTGTGAAATCCACATTGATACCACTGGACTGCAGGGTTCCCAAGCGGAATATGATTTGCTGTTCTTGCACCCTTCAGGTAGCATCGTTGTGGCACTGCAGGAGGCCCAGGATGGACATGTCATCTGAGGAATGGGAGGGGGAGTTGAAATGGTTCGCGACTGGGAGGTGCAGTTGTTTAGTGCGAACCAAGCGTAGGTGTTCTGCAAAGTGGTCCCCAAGCCTCCGCTTGGTTTCCCCGATGTAGAGGAGGCCACAATGGGAACAGCGGATGCAGTATACCACATTGGCAGATGTGCAGGTGAACATCTGCTTGATGTGGAAAGTCTTCTTGGGGCCTGTGATGGGGGTGAGGTGGGACGTGTAGGGGCAGGTGTAGCACTTCCTGCGGTTGCAGGGAAAAGTGCTGGGTGCGGTGGGGCTGGAGGGGAGTGTGGAGTGGACAAGGGAGTCCTGGAGAGAGTGGTCCCTCCGGAAAGCAGATAAGGGAAAAATGTCTTTGGTGGTGGGGTCGGATTGCAGATGGCGGAAGTGTCAGAGGATGATGCGTTGGATCCGGAGGTTGATGGGGTGGTACGTGAGGACGAGGGGGATTCTGTTTTGGTTTTTATTGCGGGGAAGGGGGTGTGAGGGATGAGTTGCAGGAAATGCGGGAGACACGGTCGAGGGCGTTCTCGACCACTGAGGGGGGGAAATTGCGGTCCTTGAAAAATGAAGACAACTGAGATGTATGGGAGTGGAATGCTTTATCCTGGGAGCAGATGCGGCAGAGGCGAAGGAGTTGGGAATAGGGGATGGCATTTTTGCAGGAAGGTGGGTGGGAGGAGGTATATTCTAGGTAGCTATGGGAGTCGGTGGTCTTGAAATGGATATCTGTTTCTAGGTGGTTGCCCGAGATGGAGATAGAAAGGTCCAGGAAGGAGAGCGAAGTGTTGGAGATGGTCCGGGTGAACTTAAGGTTGGGGTGGAAGGTGTTGGTGAAGTGGATGAACTGTTCGAGCTCCTCGTGGGAGCATGAGGCAGCGCCAATACAGTCATCAATGTAATGGAGGAAGAGGTGGGGTTTAGGGCCAGTGTAGGTACAGAAGAGGGATTGTTCCATGTAACCTACAAAGAGGCAGGCATAGCTTGGGCCCATGCGGGTACCCATGGCTACCTCCTTTGTCTGTAGGAAGTGGGAGGAATTGAAAGAGAAGTTGTTGAGGGTGAGGGCGAGTTCGGCTAAGCGGATGAGGGTGTCAGTGGAGGGGGACTGGTCGGGCCTGCGGGACAGGAAGAAGCGGAGGGCCTTTAGGCCATCTGTATGGGGAATGCAGGTGTACAGGGACTGGACGTCCATGGTTAAGATGAGGTGTTGGGGACCAGGGAATTGGAAGTTCTGGAGGAGGTGGAGGGCGTGGATGGTGTCACGGACATAGGTTGGGAGTTCCTGAAAGAAGCGGGAGAAAATGGAGTCGAGATAGGTGGAGATAAGTTCGGTGGGGCTGGAGCAGGCGGAGACAATGGGTCGACCAGGGCATTCAGGTTTGTGGATTTTGGGAAGGAGATAGAAGCAGGCGGTGCGGGGTTGGGGAACGATGAGGTTGGCGGCTGTGGGTGGGAGGTCACCTGAAGTGATGAGGTTGTGGATGGTTTGGGAGGTGATGGTTTGGTGGTCGGGGTTGGGGTCATGATCCAGGGGGCGGTAGGAGGAGGTGTCGGAGAGTTGGCGCCTGGCCTCAGCAATGTAGAGGTCAGTGTGCCATACTACAACTGCACCTCCCTTGTCCGCAGATTTTATGGTGAGGTTGGGATTGGAGCGGAGGGCTGCACGTTTTGTGGGGGAGAGGTTAGAATAGGGTGGAGAGGTTGAGGCGATTGATGTCTCGACGGCAGTTGGAGATGAAGAGGTCAAAGGAGGGCTGGACGCCTTGGGCTGGTATTCAGGAGGACGGGGTGTGTTGGAGTCGGGAGAAGGGGTCAGTAGGGGGAGGGTTAGGCTCACGGTTGAAGTAAGCGTGGAGGCGGAGGCGGCGGAAAAACTGCTCAACGTCCAAGCGTGACCGGTATTTGTTCATGTGTGAGTGGAGGGGGATAAAGGTGAGCCCTTTACTGAGGTCTGACCGTTCGTCCTCAGTAAGGGGGAGGTCTGGGGGGATGGTGAAGCCTCGGCAGGGCTCAGTGCTGCTGTCTCCTCTGGAGATACCGGTTATACTGGAGCTGCGTTTGGGAAATGAGTCCGGCCAGGTGAGTGAAGCTTCAGTAGGGGAGCATTTCGGGAGCTGTGACCATAATACCGTGAGTTTTAAGATACTCATGGATAGGGATAACAACAGTCCTCAGGTGAAGGTGTTAAATTGGGTGAAGTCAAACTACAACAATATTAGGCAGGAACTGGAGAATTGATTGGAGGTGGCTGTTTGAGGGTAAATCTACATTGGGCGTGTGGGAGTATTTCAAATGGCAGTTGATAAGAGTTCAGGAGTGGCACGTTCCTGCAAGAATGAAGGAAAGAAAGAATGAAGTATGGCAAGTTACTTGAATGTTGCACGACCAGGGATGTTATGATCTTGGTCAAAAAGAAAAAGGAAGCATTCGTAAGATCTCAGAGGAGAACAACTGACAAAGCCCTTGAAGTATATCAGGATAGTAGGAAAGAACTTAAGCAAGGAATTAGAAAGGCTAAAAGGGATCATGAAACAGGATTAAGGAGAAACTCAACGCTTTTTGTACACATATAAAAGTGACAGATTGTTTTTGAAGCACCATGTCACCAAACCCTCTATCTTCTTGCTGAATTTTGACTTATCATTGTTGGATATCCATCCCACTACAGTGGTGTCATCAGCAAACCTGTAGATGGCGTTCATTTGAAATTTGGCAACACTGTCATAAGTATAAAGGGAGTACAGTAGGGATCTATCCCTGAATACTAAGACAGGGAAGAGAACAAATTGTTGGAGCATTGACAGACATCTTCATATCCTTCTGGCCACAGGTCAGGTCCCAGAGGACTGGAGAATAGCCAATGTTGCTCCATTGTTTAAGAAAGGTTGTAGGGAATTACCAGCCTGTAAGCCTCACATCTATGATAGGGAAATTATTGGAAAAGATGCTGAGGGATAAGATCTATAAGCATTTTGAAGCAAATGGACTGATTAGCTATAGACAGCATGGTTTTGTGTGGGGGAGATTGTGCCTCATTAACTTGATCGGGTTTTTTGAGGAAGTGATGGAGATGATTGAAGGAAAAGTGGTTGATGTTGTCTACATGGACTTCAGTAAAGCCTTTGGCAAGGTCCCTTATGGCAGACAGGTACAAAAGGTGATGTCACATGGTATCAGGGGTGAGCTGGCAAGATGGACACAGAACTGGCTTAATCATAGGAGACAGAGCAATGGAAGGATGCTTTTTGGAATGGAGGGCTGTGACTAGTGATGTTCCACAGGGATCAGTGCTGGAACATCTGCTGTCTGTGGTCTCAATAAATGATTTGAAGGAAAACGTGTCTGGTCTAATTAATAAGTTTGCGGATGATACAAAGGCTGATAGAGTTGTGGATAGTCAGAATGATTGTCAGAGGATATAGCAGGATACAGATCAGTTGGAGGCATGGGTAGAAAAATGGCAGATGGAGTTTAATCCAGACAAATGTGGGGTGATGCATTTTAGAAGGTCAAGTACAGGTGGAAATTATACAGTGAATGGCAGAACCGTTGGAGTATTGATATGCAGAGGGATCTGGGTGTGCAGGTCCACAGATCACTGAAGGTGGCAACGCAGGTAGATAAGGTAGTAAAAAAGGCCTATGGCATGCTTGACATCATTGGAAGGGGCATTGAGTATAAGGATGGATAAGTTACGCTGCAGCTTTATAGAACTTTAGTTAGGCCACACTTAGAATATTGCATACAGTTCCAGTCACCACACTACCAGAAGGATGTGGATGCTTTGGAGAAAGGTTTACCAGGATGTTGCCTGATATAAGGGATTTTGGCTATGAAGAAGTGTTGGCTAGACTGGGTTTGTTTTCACTGGAATGCAGGAGCTTGAAGGGCAACCTAATAGAAGTTTATAAGATTGTGAATGGCATGGATAGATTGAAAGTAAGAGGCTTCTTTCCCAGGGTGGAAAGGTTGATTACTCGGGGAAACAGGTTCAAGGTGTGGGGTGAGGGGAAGTTCAAAAGAAGTATGCGAGGCAAGTTTTTCATACGGTGGATGGTGAGTGCCTGAAACACGCTGCCAGAGGAGGTAGTGGAAGCAGAAACAATAGCAGCATTCAAGAAGCACCTGGTTGAATACACGAAAGGGGAGGGAATAGAGGGATACGGATCCAGTAAGTGAAGCAGTTTTAGTGTGAAAGGGCAGAATGTGTTGTCACAGGCTTGGAGGGGCCAAAGGGCCTGTTCCTGTGCTGTGTTGTTCTTTATTCTTTGTTCATGTGGGGTGAATCAAATTGCCCGAGGACTGGTATCTGTGATGCTGGGGACCACTGGAGGAGGCCAAGACGGATCATCATCTCAGCACTTCTGGCTGAAGATTGCTGTGAATGTTTCAGCAGTTACATCTGATTGTCCAGTTACATATTGGCAGAAATGCAATGGGGAAGAAAATGGCTGCAAACACACGTGGAGTGCATGGAGTAAGTGTCCAGATCTGCGACGGAAAGGATCGCAGAACCCAGTTATGTAAGGCCCTTTTTAAGGGAAACAGACATAACACTCAGAATTGTACACAACACAGAACTGCACAGTATCTAAACTCTGGCAGTCCTTTTGCACTGACCGCCGATATGCTGTAAACCTCCTTGCTTCAGATATCTCTCACTATTCTCCGAAATGGCACCTTAAAATCTTTTACATTGAACAGAGCCGACAGGTAATGCGTTATCTGAAAAGTACCCATTCAGACTGGATAGTATTGAATTAACTGGCTGAATGGGACTTGATCTCCCCTGTTTTGACTGAGAAGTGAGTGTGCTAACCAGTGAGCCACAGTTTAAATGGATAAAGATAGCAGCTTAATTCTTTCTGCGTGAAACAGTGATCGTGAATCCTCAATTCCTATTTTAACAAAATATTTTTCTTCTAACTCGGCTTCCAGCGGAGACTGTCTGTGTAAGATTGCTGTAAATTTGGCCTCCAGCTGTGTCTTTGAATTCGGTCTGTGCATCTGTTGTGAGCAATTACTTTGCACTGAGATCTGCACCTGTCTTATTTTAGTACTGCTTCCTCTCTTGATGCTGGGGACTGAAGCCAAGTCGTGACCCTCTGAGCACTTGTAGCCTGCAGCCTCGTAGAAATCAGAGATGCGAATTGCAACTGATTAGTCTCCTGTCTCCACCAGTGGTATTGATATCTGGACCAAATTGTACTGCAATCTCTGCCGTCCCATTTCCGATCAGTAATGTAGAGTGGACTGCAGTTCAGACCTCAGACCTCAGACCTACTCAGGACTGTATCAAATATTTAGCCCACTAAGGTTTCTTAGGAGGACCACAACCTGAAATTTCACCGCTGACGAAATAAGACCATAAGGCATAGAAACAAAAGTAGGCCATTCAGTCCACCAAGTCTGCCCCAACATTCAATGAGGTCATAGCTGATGCGGAAATCCTCAGTTCCACTTTTCTTCCTTTTCCCCATAGTTCTTGGTTCCCTTACTGTAGTGATTGGAATCAGGTTGATCTTGTTGACTATGAGTTCATTGATTGGGGTTGTTAACCTGGGCTAATCAGAAAGTCCTGGCTGACTAATATAACCAGGGGATTTAGAATCTCCTCTGTTCAGGGACTGACTCTGAGCTGTAAGTAGATAAAGGGTGACTTGGTGTTGGGTTACCAGCCTCTGTGCAGTTATTTCACTAACGATTAAAATTCGATGATCTCAGTCTGAATATACTTAACCCAGTCTCAACGGCCCTGAGGAAGAATTCCAGAGGTTCACTATCTTCTGAGGGAAAATATTCCCCCTCATTTTGTCTTAAATGCGTGACCTCTTATTCTGAGATTATGCCCTCTGATCCTAATCCCCCCACAAGGGGAAAAACCTTTCCACATCTAGCCTGTCAAGTCCCATAAGAATCCTGTATGTTTCTCCAAGGCCACCTCACGTGTTCCTAAGTTTCAATGAATACAGGCCCAACCCATTCAAACTCTCCTCATAGGACAGTCCCTTCATATTCGGTATTAACCAAGTGAACTTTCCATGCACTGCTTCCGATTCCAGAATATCCTTTCTTGGATAAGGGACAAAAAGCTGTTCACTGTATTCCAGCCGTGATCTGATTATTACCTCATCACAAATATTCACAGAACAGGAAGTGGCCATTTGGCCCTGATAGGTCCATTCTGGTGTTTGTTCTACTTCCAACCCTCCACCATCTAACCCCACCAACATACCCTTTTATTCCTCTCCCCTTCATGTCTTTGTCGTGCTTACCCTTAAATACATCGATGCTATTTGCCTCAACTACTGATAAAAAGTGAGTTCCACGTTCAGACCTGTCACTGGTTAAAGTAACAAGCATGGGGCTGGATGAACACAGCAGGTCAAGCAGCATCATAGGAGCAGGAAAACTTGACGTTTCGTGCCTAAACCCTTCATCAGAAATGGGGGAGGGGAAGAGGGTTCTGAAATAAATAGGGAGAGAGGGGGAGGCGG
>JAHRHZ010000034.1:8840888-8851205 GCA_024137785.1 Ginglymostoma cirratum | reverse complement strand
TTCCTGCTCCTATGATGCTGCTTGACCTGCTGTGTTCATCCAGCCCCATGCTTGTTATCTCGGATTCTCCAGCATCTGCAGTACCTTTTATCACTGGTTAAAGTAGTTTCACCTGAATTCCCAGCTGGAAACCTTTATAGCCTTTTCTTTTGTTTTCTGTGAAAACGTGGGTTTCTTATGTTAACACTAAAACACATGGTTCCAAAATGGATCAGCTGAAGATGAAAGGTTTCCATGTGTACAAGACACTGAAAGACTTCGAATATTGGAAGGGGAAATTGTTCAGGGCCAAGAGAAAGGGGCAGGGTAGTGGAATTAATTTGATAGCTCTTTCAAAGAACTGGCAATGGTACAATAGACTGACTGACTTCCTTCTGTGCTCCATTATTTTGTACAAGCTGCAGAAAGCCCTTGACCTTTTGTAAGATTGTGAGGCCATTATGATTTCACATTTTATTCTGCCACAGCACAATTGTTGCAATTACCTTATCTGTATGGCTGATTTCTCTTTTGGGCAGTTCTTGCAACTTATGCAGAATCGCTGGAGACTAGACGAGCTGTAATCTCTATATGGGATTTGCAGGGGATATGTTGCTGCATCTTGTTGCTTTTTTTGTGAATTCCTTGTCCTTCAAAAGTGCACAGTTAAAGTAAAAATGTATCAAAACGTTTCCTATTTGATGGGTTTTGGTGTGACAATTTCTGTTCTAATTTGTGTTCCCACCTACAGGGTGAAGACAGCTCCCATTCCAGTGGTAGTCCTTCCAAAGGATTCTTCTCCCGGAATTTTTACAACCGACCCTCCAGCCCCGTTTCTGCTCCAGTGAGGGTGAAGCAGAGCCCTGGTTCTCCAAAAACAGTATTCCCTTTTCCCCAAGACTCTTCGCCAAGGTCTCCCCGGCGAATGAGCTTCAGTGGGATCTTCCGCTCCACCTCGAAGGATTCCTCTGGCAGTTCCACCTCTACCTCGCCTGTCTCCATGAAGTTTTTCTCCAGATCAAGAAAAGGTGAGGGAATTGTTAACACTGGAGGTGCGGTGTGTGTAAAGAGGCTCTCTTTTTGTCCCTTTCTCTCCCTCTCTCTCTCTGTATCTGTCTGTGTTTCTCTCTGTCTCTTTCTCTCTTTCTCTGTCTCTTTCTCTATTTTGTGTCTCTCTCGCTCTTGCTTGCGCTCTCTCTCCTTTTGTCTCTCTTTCATTTTATGTCACTCTCTCTCTCCAACGCACGTTGGAGCATTGGAGGCAGTGCAATGAAGGTTCTGTTGACTGTGTCCCCTGGGACGAGAGTGTTGTCCTATGATGTGAGGCTGAGTAGATTGGATCTATATTCTCCAGAATCTAGAAGAAAGGGAGGAGTAGATCTCATTGAATTGCCCAGGATTCTGTAAAGACTTGATGGGGTAAATACTGAGAGAATCAGAGCAAAATACTGTGGATACTGGATATCTGAAATAAAGACAGAAGGAGCTGTAAAACCTCAGCAGGTCTGGCAGGTTCTGTGGAGAGAGAAACAGAGTTAATATTCTGAGTCCCAAATTAGTCTCTTTTGGATCCCTCATAGATCCTAAGAGGTTGTTTCTGTTGAATGGGGAATCTAAAACACAAGAGCACAGTCCCAGGATAGCAGATAAACATTTAGAACTAAGTTGAGAATGAATTACTTCACTCAAAAGAGTTGTGAACCTTTGGACTTCTCTACCCCAGAGAATGGTGGATGCTCCATCATTGAATGTATTCAAGGCTGAGATTGGCAGATGTCCGCAGAATCCAGGGATTCGGGGAATGGGCAGTAAAGAAGATCAGCCATGATCATGTTGAATGGCTGAGCAGGTTTGGAGGGCCGAATGTTCTCATCCTGCTGTTATTAGTTATATTTGTATACAGCATAGAAGACCATTTGGCCTGCCATGCTGTGCTGGCTCTTTAATGGAAATAGCCAATTTATACCATTCCCTTTCCTCTAAAGTGTTGTAATTTTTTGTTTCATGTTCCTATCTAATTTTATGTTCCAATTGAGTCTGCTTCCACCAATCCACCACACCTTGTGTTCCAGGCCATAGCAACTCACTGCATAATTTATTTTTCTTCATTTCTGGCACCCTCCCTCCTCCCCCATCAACCCAGTTCTTTTGCCAATAATCCTTATCCTTTGGTTACAAACCCTGCTGCTAATTGAAACAATTATTATTTATTTATTCTATCAAGCCCTGATACGATTTGAATGCATCTATTAATCTGCCATTCAAGTTCTCTGCTGAGTCAAAATCTCAGCTTTGCTACCGTATCCATATTTGGTTGATGTGTTCATTTGAAGGCACCTTGTTGCGTTTTTCATAAGTTTGATAGTGAGAAGTTAGCCCTTTTGAAATGTGGCACACGTATCCTGCTGTTCCCATGGGATTAAATTAAACATGAGTGCAACTGTTCCTTAAATGCATAATCCTTCAACCCATTTCAGGCAATTACATTTCTGTGTTATGGATCAGTCACATGCGGATCTATTGTGCTATTCCCTTGATTTTCTGTTGAGTGTGAAGAGGAATTGCAGAATGCCTTTTAGAACACTGTAATAACCACTTGTCGAAACACACCGCACACCCTAATACACCCCCATTCATACACATGCAATACCACATACGTGAGGGAGGTGATGGTCTAGTGGTATTATTGGTGAACTATTAATCCAGACACGACCTGGGTTCAAATCCTGCCACAGAAGATAATGAAATTTGAATTCAATTAAAAACCTGCAATTAGTAGTCTAATAGTGACCATGAATCCAATGTCCATTGGGAGAATCCCATCTGGCTCACTAATGTCCTTTAGGGAAGGAAATTGCTGTCCTTACCTGGCCTGGCCAACAAATGACTCCAGACCCACAGCAAAGTGGCTGACATTTAACTGCCCTCTGGGCAATTTGGGATGGGTAATAAATTCTGGCATGGACAATGAAGTGAAAATCCCTTGAATGAATATTAAAAAAAATGCCACAGACACAAACACACTTCTCTGTTTCCTCCCTGAACTCTCCCTACCAATGATTATATGTATCCCTGAGGCAGAAGAAATTTCAATAATACTGCATTCTGTCCCCCAATCCCATTTGATTATCCAGTCTGGAACGCTGTACTTCGGGAATCCAAACTTTACATTATGATTTGCATCATGGTGTTTTGTCTGAGCCCATGCTTGATGGTGAGTATGAGTGAAATATGTGCAATATCACAATAAATGTAAAGGGCAGGTAATTGTATTTTCCTTTAGTTAAGAAAAAGAGCAACGGGATGCACTTTTACTTGGGAATAAATATTGAATTTTTTTTAAGCAGAGTGGAATTGAGGCAATTTGTGTAAGAACATACTGGGCGTTGCCTCTATCTCTTGTTTCCTGTCTGGAAAATTACAATGCAGTTTGCAGCAGAGCATTGTTGCAAAACCAAGAAACAGACGCCAGCACTGAGGTAACACGGTGTGGAGCTGGAGGAACACAGCAGGCCAAGCAGCATCAGAGGAGAAGGAAAGCTGACGTTTCGGGTCTGGACCCTTCTTCAGAAATGGGGGAAGGGGAGGGCATTCTGAGATTGAAGAATTTCTATTCAAGTCGTGTTTAATATTCACACCAAAGCGCAGCTGATCTTTCAGTTGAATAGCCAGTATCAGGTAAATTATAAATAGCACATCTCTTGGAGTTTATCTCCAGCTACAGGAAGTGGGCAATTCAGGCTAGTCGGAGTCAGGATTTTCCCTATTATGGGCAAAAGAAAAATACCTCTATTGTTCCCACAACATAATTATAAATTATAGCAGCTAGTTTTTGACAATAAAGACCTCCACAAGTCCACAAACGTTTGAATGTGCAGAGCAGTTGTAATCACATTCCTGTACTACTGTCAGATGTGAACTTTGTAACAATGACACAAAACAGCATCCCAGAAATTCCACCAGCAATGCCTCGCCTCATCCTCTAGAATCAGTGTGAGGAAGAATGTTGAACAAATGATTGTGTCCTTCATGAAACCAGTAATATAAACATTCAAGCAAAACTACAAACTCATCTACGACAGACTGAACACCATGTCTGGAATGACCGAAAAGCATCATCCCTGGACTGACCCACCCCCACCCTAACTCCCCACCTACACTCACCTTTACTGGCTCCATCCCCGCCTCTTTGACCTGTCTGTCTCCTCTCCACCTATCTTCTCCTTTATCCATCTTCCATCCGCCTCCCCTTCTCTCCCTATTTATTTCAGAATCCCCTTCCCCTCCCCCATTTCTGAAGAAGGGTCCAGACCCGAAACATCAGCTTTCCTGCTCCTATGATGCTGCTTGGCCTGCTGTGTTCATCCAGCTCTACACCTTGTTATCTCAGATTCTCCAGCATCTGCGGTTCATACTATCTCAGAATTTCAGAGTGTTTTTGTAACACTATTGCTCAGACACTGTCCAGGTCTCATTCCAGTGAAGGAGTGTGCTGGTGTCAACTGGTCTATAACCCAGGACTTGCTGAGCTCCTTGTTGTCTTTATTGTAGTTTGCCTAAGTTTGAGCTGGTGCAGTGTTGGGTCTCCTCGTTAAAGATGGTCTTTTGAGAGAGATGGTTACCAAGGCCTGGGAAATGCTCATTATGATCCAAAGTCTCCTTACTTGAGAAATGATGTATTAGCACTGGAGGGGGTGCAGAGGAAGTTCACCTAGGCTGATTCCAGAGTTGAGAGGGATATCTTATGAGTATGAGCTGGGACTATATTCATTGGAATTTAGAAGAATGAGGGGGGAATCTAATAGAAACATATAAAATTATGAAGGGAATAGATAAGAGAGAAGCAGGGAGGTTGTTGAAACAGGGCGGGTGAAACTAGAACTAGGGGGGCATGGCCTCAAAACAAGGGGGAGCAGATTTAGGACTGAGTTGAGGAGGAACTTTTTCGCCCAAAGGGTTGTGAATCTGTGGAATTCCATGCCCAGGGAAGCATTGAGGCTGTCTCATTGAATGGTTTTAAGGCAGAGATAGATGGATTTGTGAACAGTAAAGGAATTAAGGGTTATAGTGAGCAGGTGGGTCAGTGGAGCTGTGTTCATGAAAAAGATCAGCCATGATCTTATTGAATAGTGGAGCAGATTCGAAGGGCCAGATGGCCTTCTCCTGCTCCTATTTCTTATGTTCTTATGTCTCCCCTTCAACATGTGAGGGAGGTGGAATGTAAATGTATGGGATGTCTGAATCATCCATTAATGCTGGCAAAAATGTATTCAACTACATAGAACATAGAACATTACAGCACAGTACAGGCCCTTCAGGCCACGATGTTGTGCCGACCGATTATCCTACTAAGGTCAAACTACCCTGCACACCCTACGTTTTGCTATCATCCATGTGCCTATCCAAGAGTCGCTTAGAAGTCTCTAACTACCTACAATGTTAGCAGCTGATACTCTCCAGGATAACCCTGTGGTAGAATCCACAGCTGAACCACAATCAAAAGGACATTAACAAGCAGTTGAATCAGATTTTTTAAAAAACTGCCTGCGGCTGAAGTGGGACAGTACTGATGGCATTTCACCCTTCGAAGGCGACACCATCCTATGTGTGACAGGCAGTCTGGTTTTCGACTTTTGTCTCTGGGCAAAGCTTTTGTGGATGGTGGCAGAATATTTCGGTTGATGTTTTGTGCCAGTGAGTGATTAAATACAATGTGAGGCAAAGATGAAGGCAAGTGGTTATTCAGGGTGGGAGCCTGCAACTCCAAATTTCCAATCCTTCCCACCCACCAATCCTCCATTCACTAATGTATCTTTTCCCTCCTTCTCCAAAGTAGAAGAGGATGTATGTTTGGCCAGACTCTCCTTTTGTGGATCCTGCCACACTCTCATGCAAACAGTATTAAAGAGACAGATATGCCACTTGTACCAGTTGTTCTACAAAGTCATAGAGTCATACAGCATGGAAACAGATCCTTCGGTCCAACTCATCCATGCCAACCGGGTTTCCGAAACTAAACTAGTCCTATTTGCATGCATTTGGCCCGTATCCCTCTAAACCTTTCCTATTCATGTACTTGTCCAAATGTCTTTTAAATATTGCAACTGCATCTATCACTTCCTCTGGCAGTTCATTCCACATATGAACCACCCTATGTGTGAGAAAGTTGCCCCTCAGGTCCTTTCTAAATCTTTCTCTCTCTCTCCTTAAAATAATGCCATCTAGTTTTAAAATCCTCCACTCCTGGGGAAAAGACCTTGGCTATTCCCCTATCCATGCCCCTCATGATTTTATGAACCTCTATAAGGTCAGCTGTCAGCCTCCCACACTAGCCCCAGCCTATCCAGCCTCCCCTCACAACTCAAACCCTCCAGTCCCAGCAACATCCTTGTAAATCTTTTCTGCATCCTTTCCAATTTAATCATATCCTTCCTATAGCAGGGCAACCTGAGCCGTACCCAGTACTCCAAAAGTGGCCTTACCAATGTCCATGCCATTACATGTACATGCATATGATAGAAAGAGTTGTTTGCTTAGGAACCAAGGGTCTAGTGAGAAGGAGGAATTGAAGGAAATTAATATTATTTTTAGAAGTTCAACTTTAAAAGCATGATTAGATTGTAACTATGTATAAAAGGAAAGTGGGAGGCACAGTGGCTCAGTGGTTAGCACTGCTGCCTCACGGCTCCAGGGACCCGGGTTCAAATACACCCTTGGGCGACTGTCTGTGTGGAGTTTGCACATTCTGCCTGTGTCTGTGTGGGTTTCCTTCGGGTGCTCCAGTTTCCTCCCTAGTCCAAAGATGTGCAGGCTTGGCCGTGCTAAATTGCCCACAGTGTTCAGGGATGTGTAGATTAGATGGGTTGTAGGGGGATGGGACTGGGTGGATTGCTCTGAGGGTCGGTGTGGGCTAGCTAGGCCGAAGAGCCTCTTTCCACACTGTAGGGATTCTGTGAAAACAGGGAATTGCAGATTGGTTAGCCTAACATCAGTAGTAGGGGAAACCACTAGAGTCTCTTATAAAAGTGTTGCTGAGAAGATATCAACAGAATTAAACAACATCAACGTGAGTTTCTGAAAGGGAATCATGTTTCACAAACTTACCGCATACTTTGAGGACATAACTAGTAGAATCATTTTCCGTGTTATATTTGGATTTTGAGAAAGCTTTTGATGAAGGTTCCTTGATGAGAGGTTAATTGCAGAATCAAAGCCCATTGGATGATGAGTAATATACTGGCAGGGTTGGAGAGTCGGGTTAGCAGATAACAAACAGGGTAAGAATTTTCAGAGTGGAAAACATTGACTTGTCAGTTACAGCAAGTGTCAATGCTGGGGCCCCAAATATTAACAATTGTAATTTGGACGAGGGAATCAAATGCAGTGTAAACTTAATGTATTTTTGGCAGTGCAAACTCAATGGGCCAAAGAGTAGAACTGTATGATTTTTTTGAAATATTTCCAAGTTTGCTGATGACACAAAACTTGGTGAGTGGTGAGGAGGATGTAAAGAGGCTTCACAGCAATTTTGAGAAGTTTTAAGAGTGAGCCAAAGCCAGGCAGATGTGGGTAAGTGTGAAGTTATCCACTTCAGTAGAAGAAAATTGAATGTCGCTGTATTATATAATTGGTGACAGATTGGGAAATGTTGAAGTAGTAAGGGACCAAGGGGTCAGTATACCAGTCACTGAAAGCAAGCATGGAGGTTCAGCAAGAAGTTAGGGAGGTGAATGGGATGTTGGCCTTCATTGTAAGAAGATATGAGTACAGGAGCAAGGAAGTCTTACTGCAATTGTACAGAGCACTGATAAGACCATACCTGGAGTATTGTGTGCAGCTTTGGTCTCTTTACCCAAGAAAAGATATACTTGCTATGGAAGGAGAGCAGTGAAGGTTCACCAGGCTGACTGTGGGATGGTCAGAGAAGGAGAGATTAAGTTGACCGGACCAGTACTGACTGGAGTTTAGAAGAATGAGAGGGCATCTCATTGAAACATCTGACAGGGTAGTAGAGACTGGATGGAGAGAAAATTTTTCCCTTAACTGGAGATTCTAATACAAGGCATTTAGTGTCAAGCTATGGACTAGGCCATTTAGGATCAGGATGAAAGAGAAATAGTAGGTGTGATCTGTGGTATTCTGTTCCACATAAGACTGTGAAGGTGAAGTCTTTTAAGCATATTTAAGAAATAAATAGCTTTCAAGACACTAAAGGTACCAAGGGATATAAGGACAGAGCAGGCATTGAGATGAGGGAGCAGTCATGATCATATTGAACAGCAGAGTAAGCTCAATGGGCCAAATGGCCTACTGTTGTTCCTGTTTTCTATGTTTCTCTTTTTGAAGAAAGTTTACTTAAGGAATGGGAGGGAAGAAATGTTTGCAGGGGAACTTTTGCTGTTTTCTAGTAGGATTTGGTGCAAAATGCTTAATGTATACGACAGTGTGAGGACTAGGGAACTGTGCAGTACTTGATTAGTATGTAGTCTCAGTAGAAAGTCATAAAACCATTGGACAAAGAGTAGGAAACATGAACCTGTCTGCAGTGAAGTCAGGGTTGATCTGTGACCTAACTCCAGGGTTGAGGGGAAACGTTGAAATTTGAATTCAATAAAAACAATCTGAAATGGAAGGTGATGAAGTAACAACTGTTGACTGTTATAAAGACCCATCAGGTATGCTAATGTCCTTCAGGGAAGGAAATCTGCTGTCTTTACCTGGTCTGGCCTACATGTGACTCCAGATACTTGATACTTAACTGCCTTCTGGAAAATTAGGAAAGGGAATAAATGCTGTCCTAGCCAGTAAAGCCCACATACAATAGCCAAGTATGTTCCATATCATTTTTGATAACCAAAAGGTATTATCTATCTTACATATAAAATTGACAATTATCCCAGCTGCAATTGCTGTTTGTTAAAGGGAGTTCCAAATTTTGACCACCCTTGGCACATCAAAGTGTTTCCTCCCTTCACTCATTAAAGACCTGGCTATAATTATTAGATCATATTCCCAGGTCAAAGTTCTTTTACCAGCAGAAATAGATTCTCTCTTCCTACGCTCCCAGTTTCCCATGGAAACGTAACTAAATTACTTCTTAATTTTCTGTCATTTGTTCCTTAAATGGAACCTTTGTGTTAGGGGTTTCATTCTGCCAAATCCATGCTGCCCTCCTTCAGTATTGTTTGTGAGGTTTCCAAAACTGAACACAGTACAGCAGCTTTTATATGGCTTATTCTGAATTTGTTTGTGGGATATGGCTGTTACTGGTTAGACAGGTATTCATTGTCCATCCATAACTGTCCAGTTGACAGATAAGAACTGCCCACATTACAGGGTTTTTATGAAAATTGACAATGGTTACACGGTCTCTAATAGGCTAGCTTTTCATTTGAGTTCAGTTTTTAACATCTGCCATGGTGGGATTCAAACCCATGTCCCCAGAACATTAGCTTGGGGTTCTGGATTACACCTTGACACTAGGCCACTGCCTCTCCCATGTCTGCAGAATGACACCTAACCTCTTGGATTCAGCCAGTATAAAACAAAACAGCATTTCATTAACCTCTGATTATTTTTATTATGAGTCCATTGATCTTTTCTGGTCTGGGAGGTCACTACCAATCAATGCCATTGATTGGTGCATCTTGCCACCCCTTCTCAGTAGCTTCTCTGGATACGTGATCCGTGCCAATCCTACATGACAAATTCTTCTCTTCCTAAACTGTCAAAAAAAATGAGGTGTTTCTTGAAATTCCATATGCCTTTGCACACAGTGTTCCTCATAAACAACCCTCTCCTTCGTAGTCATCTTGAATTACAGGCAGGAGGCCACTGTACTAGAAATTTTATTTACTCAACTGTTTGACCTGAAAATCTATGTTCAGAAGTCTCAGAAAGCACTGAAAATGGAAGAGGTGCCGATGATATGTGTAACAGTTTGTTCTGTTTTGCATGCCTGACAACCTAACCATGAAATAATCACACATTTCTGATTTCTGGAACAAAGCAGAGCTTTTGCAGGGTGGAATGGAATTCACAGAGGTTTGCTGTTTTGTTTTTAATTCCAGTCAGCCAAAGCCAAAACTGGCTGAGAAATTTGACTCATCATTTCACCATACCTTGGAGACTGCAGGGGTGAGCTGGGCGTGTCGAGGGCTGTGGCAAAACATGTTTTTATCCGGTTAAAGGCAAAAAAATGAAGGGATTTTTTTAACCTTCTGAGAGCTGAGCTTAAGTTCAAGCCTTTTAAAACATAAACAGACAAATATCTTAATGGGAGATAACAAGCATGGGGCTGGATGAACACAGCAGGTCAAGCAGCATCATAGGGCTGCT
>JAHRHZ010000034.1:8821432-8840488 GCA_024137785.1 Ginglymostoma cirratum | reverse complement strand
AGGGCTGCTCCTATGATGCTGCTTGACCTGCTGTGTTCATCCAGCCCCATGCTTGTTATCTCGGATTCTGCAGCATCTGCAGTACCTTTTATCTCAAATATCTTAATGGAGCAGTTTGCCTTAATTGGCACAGTGATGTGAATGTTGCATTGGTACTGTAGTCTGCCAAGTAAGAATGTAATTAAAACAAGTCTCAAGCAGAATGGCATTCTTGCCAGTGGTGTTATTTATTTAAACGTAGGTGGTGTATTGCTGTTCAGTGACAGCCTGAAACTGGTTCAGTATCACACAATATAGCCGCTGCTGGAGGGAGTTGACAACACTCACCGTATGGCTGGCTCAACAATTGGGAAATAAGGCACTCTGAAATACTCATTCTGACATGCATAAATCCAAGTCACACTTTTCTTGTTGAGGAGTTAGAAGTTGTTTGAGAAGGGTAAATAGATATGACAAGCAAATACACACAAATGGTCGAACAGACAGAACTGGAAGTGAATGTTTACAGATAGCAGAGGCTACCAGGTCAGGCAAATGAGGTATTTGTAAGAGACCAAACAGGATACTTTCCTTTATTGGTGAAGGTATGGAATTAAACAGAAGGGAAACTATATAATATCTGTATGATACTCTAATTGGTCAACTATTAGAGACTGTATACCATTGCTGAAAATACACAGAGAGGCCACAGGCAAGTTTACCTCAAAGCTACTCCAAGGAAAATCAGTTTTCTTTTTGTTTATTCATGGGATGTAGGTTTTGCTGGCTGGGCCAGCATTTATTGCTTATTCCTATTTATAGGACAGTTTGATCCTAATATGCAACAATTTAACTGTGACCTTAGCAATCTTTGGGAAAACATGTTTATGATGCTTACTTTCTGTATATACAAGTGTGTGTCAGTTATTTTGTAAAAGGACTTTTGTTCCTTCTTTAAGCCTGCTCTGTTGTGACATTTTAAGTGATGTGATGTCGAGGAAATTAATGCTTTCTTTACTGCTGTGGCTTTAAGTCGAAGGGAACAGTGATGATTATAGAGGATGTTGTTAAATTCTTCTAATTCTTCTTCCTTGTTTGTCTAAATACCCCACATGTCAACACCAATAAAGAAGATTGTTACTGTGTGACAGCATCACCTAATAAAGGGGTTTGTGAGAACAAAAATATGTGATCCTGCAAAGACTTCCCCAAAAGAACTAAGAAATATCACTTCAGAAAATCTCAAGAGGAGTCCTCAATAGAGAAAATAATATTTTGATACCTATTCTAATCAGTCTGGTCACCATATTACAGGAAGGGGAAAACTGCAGTACAGAGGGTTATCGTGCCCAGTAAAGGCATTTCATATTCATAACTTTTAAAACACAGTTTACGCTCAGTATGGAATCTTCTGCAATTGACTTGATTTATTATAGTCAGATGTACCCAGGTACAGTGAAACGTTTGGTTTTGCGTGCAGTATAGATAGACCATACCATACAAAGTGCATTAGGGTAATAGTACAGAGTGAAGAATGCAATGTTATGGACGTAGAGAACAAGATCAACATTAATTTAAAATTTGAAAGGTCCATTCAGAAGTCTAATAATAGCGGGGAAGAAGCTGTTCTTGAATCTATTTGTACGTGTAAACAAACTTTTATATCTTCTGCATGACAGAGGAAGGTTAAAAAGTTGACATTTCTTTTCATAATAGTGACTGATAGCAGCTGAAAGTCATCTGACTTGTTTTCTGTACTCAAAAACTGATACACTATCTCAAAGGACAAAAGAACAGCTAAGAGTGTCACTACCCACCTTCTGAAACCATCCAGAATGGTATTTCCAGACTTGACTCCGTCATTCTGAAACTAAGATGATATATATGTTCCAAACACTCTGTGTAAACATTTGTGATCAATAGCTCAGGTTTTGGCTAATCAATGTAGACCACACACCATATTGGGAAAGAGTGTGTGAGAAGCCACTGGCTAAGGCAAACATATTGGTTTTTCTTTTAATCTTTAAATTTCACAAAAAGATGGAAACAGCAGCAATGGAGAGGATAATAATGTCCATGTCGTAAGATCTGAAGACTGTAACATTGTAAGAACTTCAAACTTGTTTCTTTCAAGCCTATTAATACAGTAAACTGGTGACAAAACCTCAAGTAAACCTTGGTGTCCTGCAGAAAATCCATCTCTCCATGAGAATACTGCACTGTCTTTGGTATTCAACTTTTACTATTGAAGTCACCCTGGAATTCTAGACATCTGGAGTCAAAAAACTCTTTCTCACTGGCTTGTACTCTGTGCCTTCCACGAAAAAGTAATCATGGGATTTCTTACACTTCTTTTGCTTGTGACTTGTAAAAGTGCACTATTCTCTGTGTAAAAGTGCACTGTATTATTCTTGAGAAAGAGAGAGTACGTGTGTATGTGTATGCGCATATGGGCCCATGTTTGGGTGTGTGGGTGAGCAAGGAATGTAGTCTCGGGGTGAATGCATTAAATCTGTTTATTTGTACTTTTGAAAAAACTGGCTGTTAGTTATTCAAGAGATCAAACGTTGTGGAGCTGGATGAACACAGCAGGCCAAGCAGCATCAGAGGAGCAGGAAAGTTGACATTTCGGGTCGAGACCCTTCTTCAGAAATGGGGGAGGGAAAGGGAATTCTGAAATAAATAGGGAGAGGGGGGAGGCGGATAGAAGATGAAGAAAGGAGAAGATAGGTTGAGAGGAGACAGACAGGTCAAAGAGGTGGGGATGGAGCCAGTAAAGGTGAATGTAGGTGGGGATTTAGGTGGGGGATAGGTCAGTCCAGGGAGGACGGACCAAGGAGGCAGGATGAGGTTAGTGTGTAGGAGATGGGGGTGTGGCTTGAGGTAGGAGGAATGGTTAGGGAGGTGGGGACGAGCTGGGCTGGTTTTGGGATGTTGTCGGGGGAGGGGAGATTTTGAAGCTTGTGAAGTCCACATTGAAACCCTTGGATTGCAGGGTTCCCAAGCGAAATATGAGATGCTGTTCCTGAAGCTTTCGGGTGGCATCATTGTGGCAATGCAGGAGGCCCAGGATGGACATGTCGTCTGAGGAGTGGGGGGGGCGGGGGTGCGAGTTGAAATGGTTCGCGACTGGGAGGTGCAGTTGTTTGTTGCGAACTGAGCGTAGGTGATCCACAAAGCGGTCCCCAAGCCTCCGCTTGGTTTCCCCGATGTAGAGGAGGCCACAACGGGTACAGCGGATGCAGTTACCACATTGGCAGATGTGCAGGTGAACATCTGCCTGATGTGGAAAGTCTTCTTGGGGCCTGGGATCGGGGTGAGGGAGGAGGTGTGGGGGCAGGTGTAGCACTTCCTGCGGTTGCAGGGAAAAGTGGCGGGTGTGGTGGGGCTGGAGGGGAGTGTGGAGCGGACAAGGGAGTCACGGAGTGAGTGGTCCCTCCGGAGGGCAGATAAGGGTGGGGAGGGAAAAATGTCTTTGGTGGTGGGGTCTGATTGCAGATGGCGGAAGTGTCGGAGGATGATGCGTTGGATCCGGAGGTTGATGGGGTGGTACGTGAGGACGAGAGGGATTCTGTTTTGGTTATTATAGCGGGTAGGGGATGTGGGGGATGAGTTGCGGGAAATCTGATCGAAAATGCCCTGGATCATGTCTCCCGCATTTCCCGCAACTCATCCCCCACACCCCCTACCCACTATAATAACCAAAACAGAATCCCTCTCGTCCTCATGTACCTCCGAATCCAACGCATTATCCTCCCACATTTCCGCCATCTGCAATCTGACCCCACTACTAAAGACATTTTTCCCTCCCCACCCTTACCTGCTTTCCGGAGGGACCACTCTCTCCGTGACTCCCTTGTCCACTCCACACTCTCCTCCAGCCCTACCACCCCTGGCACTTTTCCCTGCAACCGAAGCAAATGCTACACCTGCCCCTACACCTCCCCCCTCACCCCCATCCCAGGCCCCAAGAAGACCTTCCACATCAAACAGATGTTCACCTGCACATCTGCTAATGTGGTATACTGCATCCGCTGTACCCGTTGTGGCCTCCTCTACATCTGGGAAACCAAGTGGAGGCTTGGGGACCGCTTTGTGGAACACCTACGCTCAGTTTGCAACAAACAACTGCACCTCCCAGTCGCGAACCATTTCAACTCGCACCCCCCCGACTCCTCGGACGACATGTCCATCCTGGGCCTCCTGCATTGCCACAGTGATGCCACCCGAAAGCTTCAGGAACAGCAAATCATATTCAGCCTGGGAACCCTGCAGCCCCATGGTATCAATGTGGATTTCACAAGCTTCAAAATCTCCCCTCCCCCAACCGCATCCCAAAACCAGCCCAGCTCATCTCCACCTCCCTAACCTGTTTTTCCTCTCACCTATCCTCTCCTCCCACCTCAAGCCCCACCCCCATCTCCTATCTACTAACATCATCCCGCCCCCTTCACCTGTCCGTCCTCCCTGGACTGACCTATCTCCTCCCTACCTACACTCACCTTTACTGGCTTCATCCCCGCCTCTTCGACTTGTCTGCCTCCTCTCCACCTATCCTCTCCTCTATCCATCTTCTATCAGTCTCCCCCTCTCTCCCTATTTATTTCAGAACCCTCTTCCCCTCCCCCATTTCTGATGAAGGGTCTAGGCCCGAAATGTCAAGTTTTCCTGCTCCTATGATGCTGCTTGACCTGCTGTGTTCATCCAGCCCCATGCTTGTTATACCTGATATTTATCCAAATTAAACTCCATCTGCCACTCCTCAGCTCATTGGCCCAATTGATCAAGATCCCTTTGTAATCTTAGATAACCTTTTATCCCTACAATTTTGGCGTCATCCGCAAACTTACCAACCTTGCCTCCTAAATTCTCATCTAAATTGTTTATATACATGACAAACAACAGTGTACCCAGCTCCGATATGTGCGGAATGCCACTGGTCAGAGATCTCCAGTCCAAAAAAAACCAACGCTTCACCACCACCACCCTGAGATGGGAATGAGGAAACTTTTTTTCTCTCTGGGGGTTGAGAGTCTTTGGAATTACCTTTCGCAAAAGGCAGTGGATGCAGAATCTTTAAATATTTTCAAGGCAGAGCTAGATAGATTTTTAGTTACCAAGGGGATGAAAGAATATCAAAGATGTGCAGGATTGTAGAGTTGAAGTTAAAATCAGAGCAGCCATGACCTTATTGAATGGCAGATCAGCGTTGAAGGGCCGAGTGGCCTACTTATATTCCTTGTTCATATTAGGCCACAGAGTTCTTTATTGAACAGCACAGATAAATTGGCTCATACGGCATCAGTTTTGACGTAGTTTTTCCCATATATCGAAATATAGTGTCTGTGTGTTGCATCCACCCCATGCCCTTTTTCCCAACCCTTAGATAAAATGAGTGTGAAAGCTGCTAGATCATTTTAAGACTGAACTGTTTACTGATGTTCTTCAAGGAAGGGATCATGTCACCATTAACTCTGTTATGCACTGCATATAACTCCTGCTCTGAGCTTGACTCTTTAATGTCCTCAGGACAACCCAGGGATGGACAATAAATGTAGCCTTACCCTATTAAAATTCCTCATAAATCGCAACACTTCTATTAAATCTTTTTTTTTCCAAGGAGGACAACCTCTGTTCTCCTACTCACTCCACAAAAGTGAAATTCCTCATCATTGGACCATTCCAGTAAATCATGTCTACACCTTTTCATTTTTTCAAGGCCAAGACATTTCCTCCTGGCCGTAAAACTCTAGCTCAGAGCTGAACAATAATTTCTAAAGACTCAGTATAATTTCCTTGTTTTTGAGATCTCTTTGAGATCTCTTTGAGATGCTCATTGTAAAACCACACGCCATGTACTTTTATGGCATGTATAGCCTTGTGAACTTGCCCTTTCACCTTGAAAGATATGTATGTAAAACCCCATCTCTCTGTGTTCCTGCATCCTCGCCACCTCTCTGAACTTTTGACATTGTATCCTGTATCATATGATGTGTTTCCTTATTCTTCCAACTAAACTACTTCACTTTACATTTCTCTGCATTACAATCCCCCTGCCACATGTTCAGCCTTTTCACCTGTCTGTCTTATACACTCCCACAGTCTGTTACTATCCTCCTCAATGTTGGCCACATTTCTAAGTTTCCTATTGTAGACGGATCCAGTGAGTAGGCATCAAGGGGAATATTGGGAAAGGGCTGTATCAGAACCTTCCCAGTATGTTCACATTTTGCTCTTGTTTGCCAGTTTACTTTTGCGCATGGACCTGAACATTTTGGTGGTTTGATCACAGCAAAATGCCTCAGTTGCCATTCGGGTTAGTCTCAAACTGCACTGCAATAATTTGAGAAGACTCACAGGAAGATGTGAGAAGTATCATTCCGTGGTTGGTGTTTCTGGAAATAGAATTAGTATCAGGCTGTTCATTTAAACTGCATTAATTCAGAATCAAAAATGCAGGCTTTTGTCAAGCATTGACCTTTGGGTGGCCAAGTGCTGATCTATCAGCAGAAGAAAGAACACATGTCTTCCTTTCGTGACTTCAAAGCAGTTTAAAGTAAATTTACACATAGCAGGATCCCACTTGCAGCATGTAGTAATTACTAAAGATTTTTTAAAAATGACATAAATATCTCCACTGAGATGTCACGTGGGTCTAAACCACTAAGTTCCTGTCCAAGGCACACATGGCTTGGAAATATATTGCCGTTCCATCATTGTTACTGGGTCAAAATCCTGAATGTCCTCCCTAAAAGCACTGAGGCTGTACCTTCTCCAGGCGGACTGCAGCAACTCAAGGTAGAGGTTCACCAATCCCTTCTCCAGGGCAATTAGGGATGAGGGTTGTGTGCTGACTTTGTCAGTGATGTTCACATCCCATGACAGAATGAAAGGAAAACAGCAGATGACACCGGTGACTGTGCATCTATCCATCTGGAACAAAAACAGAAGTTGCTGGAAAAGCTCAGCAGGTCTGGCAGTATCTGTGAAGAACAAATTAGAGTTAACGTTTCAGGTTCAGTGACCATTTGTCAGAATCCCGAAACGTTAACTCATAACTTTTTTTCTTCACAGATGCTGCCAGACCTGCTAAGCTTTTCCAGCAACTTCTGTTTTTGTTCCTGATTTACACCATCCACAGTTCTTTCGTTTTTCAACTCTCCATCAGTGTGACTGGAAACTCAGCCTGGATTTTCTGCTCAGGTCTTTAAAGTGGTACTTGAACCCACAATTTTCTGCTCCGTAGAGCCCTCTTGCTACTTCACAGCTGACACTCCAATACAGCTGTCTTACATGGGAAATAAAAATTCATTTACAATCATGCTGTTTTATTTTGGGTGGCTCATGTCTTTGAGAAGTTAACACAAGGGGCTTCCCCAGACAGAACCATTGATTGAGAAGAATAAATAGAAAGAATGAGAGCTACAGCTAAAAGGCAGGAGCCAGCCATTTCTAATCCCAGTTGTAAAAAGGCAAGTGCTAGATTCTTAACTACAATCACAAGATGGAAGTTACCTATCTCACTGCTGACTTTGTCTTGATCTCCTCGGCTGTTTCAGGAAATGCACTTTACAGAATAACCGGAGTTGCTGTCAGTCCTTATGGTTGTGGTGAAAAGTAAAATTTTTCCCAATAGCTCTCTCTCTGTCTGCCATGAAACTCCATTTGTTGAGGCACTTCCTGTTTAAGTTATACGAATCAGACGCACCACGTGTTTTTATTTATCTTTTGTCTTGTTGTCTGCCAAACAATATTTCCGAAGTCCTGCTTCCGCGGCTTTGCAGCCAATGATGTCGTAAGATATTGGCAGGATAAGACATGGTAGATAAAGATAAACTATTTCCACTGTTTGGGGATTCTAGAACCGGGGTGAGGGCTGGGGGGTGCATAGCCTGAGAAACAGGGCCAAGCTGTTCAGGAGAGACGTCGGGAAGCATTTCTACGCAGAAAGAATGGTAGACTTTTCACAAACAGCAGTTGATACTAGTTCTTAGTTTTAAATCTGAGATAAATTTCAGTTAAGCAAAGGTATTAAGAGATGTGGGCCCAAGGCCAGGTATGTGGAGTTAGGCCACAGATCAGCCATGATCTCATTAAATGGCAAAAGAGGCCCAGGGGGCTGATTGGCCTCCTCCTATTCCTATGTTTCTTAAATAAAGTTAAGGAAGGCATTAAATTTATCCAAGAGAGGTCATAGTGGGTTCATTCTTGCTGCAAGGCTGAGGCAACAAGATCATGTGACCTTGCATCACTTCCTTTGATGATGTATGCTCTCTCATTAGCATATCACACCATCAGCCTTGACCTCTTACACATCACTGCGCATCTAGTCTTTTCAGATTTCTGGCTGATCTGCTAACTTTCTTGCCTAGTTAATTTGAGCCAGAGCCCTCCCTGATCTTACTGAGGGTTCTAAAGCTGTGTTATCGCCTCCTGTTTTTGTGTAAAACTCAGCCACGTTGTGGCCACCATTATCAAATTACTCACCTACACTCACAAGGTATTGACCTACAGTGGGTTTATTCATTAGTTTGCACCTTGTAAAAAGGTGCACTGAATGGAAGGAGCAATACAGGAAACATGACACTTTGGTAACTTCCAAAGTATCTTTGCTTAATTGCTTCTAATCCCCTTCGGGTGGTGTGTGGTTCCAGTTTGGACTAAGCATACTCTGCCATTTATTTGGAATGAGTTGCATTGCATGCAGACTTGTTTGCGCATGACAATCTACAACAATTTTGTTGCTTGTTGTAATACTGTCACAGCCGGATATACAGCAGGGGTACTGAGCGCGCAGCATACTGTAGCTGTAAACTGTGGGGAATTGTACAAGATCTCTGTCCAACAGCTCAACTGCAACATTAGGGCCAAAGATTTTAGGAGGTGTGGAATTCACAAAGTGTCGAGCATTACTCCTTGGAAATTTCTTGGGTTTAGGACAGCATGCCAAGGAGCTTTTGCGAAGGGAGCAGTACTTTGAGTCTCCTGCAAGAACTGACTGAGTCATCAGGGCCATCTGTCAGTACAGACCATTCTCCTGGATGCTAGTTGTTCCCCATGCAAAGTACAGCTCTACAGCACAGACAGGCATTCATGACCCACACACAAACACACTCAGATGCACACGTACACTCACAGACCCACACGTACACTCACAGACCCACAGGTATACACACAGATCCATACGTGTACACACATACACCCATATATACACAGACCTAGATCTACACAGACACAGACCAACATGTACATGCACGCACACTCACAGAACCCCATGCACACACTCGCACACACAGTACCCACCCCACACATCCACACACAGACCCACACACATACATACAAACAAGCAGACACACCCACACACACACACTCTCTCACATTCACTGAGTCATGCACACACCACCACATGCTGTCACACATTCACTCCCTCGTTCTGTCTCACACACACACACAGAACACCTCATATCAACTGGGTCATTCAGCATGGGTTTTTAGGTTTATGGATTTATGAGTTTATTTTCCACTGCAGCAAAATAACTTTACTTCCTCCTTCATGCAAACAAAAACAAAGTCCTTTGGTGAATTCTGTGCTCTGTGTTTTTTCCCTTTGCTGGCACTTGACATTGTTTTGCAAGAGTTGGCTCAGTTCTTCAAGAAATTGGAGAGGAAGTTCCGAGTGATTCTGAAAGCATTGTAAATCTGGGCCTCGCCTGCTTGACTGCTGTGGGGGAAAAAGTCTTTTTCTAATAAAATAAAAGCCAAGTGCTGCGATGTTATTGCTGCTACGCACAGTGATATTAATCAATTCTTGAATGCACAGCATCTACTATCAGGCCAAACATTTGAACTCTATCCTTAATCAACTACTGAGGAGCTATCTCATGGGTACCCAGCAGGTTTTAGCGGTGGCGACAGGCTTTTTTTTCGGTGGGGTGGGTGGGGGTTGCAAGCCAGTGGGAGGTGCTTTTGAGTGTGGTCTGTAGACAGACTGTCTGGGTTATCGTTACATTGCTGTTTGTGGCAGCTTACTGTGTGCAAACTGGCTGCTCTATCGTAACAAAATGTCTGTTAGCTGTTAAAGCATTCTGCCATACGCTGGGGCTGTGAATGACGCTACATAAATGCACTTTTTTTTCAAAAAGTGTTCCATCCACCAAGACCGTTGGCTTTGGAATCCTCCTGTTCCAGTTGACCCCCAGTTCATCCTGCAGAGGTGGCACTTGTCTTATGTAATGTAACATGGTCTGAAAGCTCTGTCACTCCTCCCCCATGGGGGTTCCCATGGTAACACACTTTGAGCTATAACCAATAGCCTGCATCCGTTTCCACGTAATTGAGCACAGACTGAGATTGAGCATCCTGAACAGGAATATCAAGCATTGTGCTGAATAGGGATATGAAAGAAGAATAGGTATTTCTACATCGAGATAGCAAGAACTGCTGATGCTGGAGTCAGAGATAACAAAAGTGTGGAGCTGGAGGAACACAGCAGACCAGGCAGTCCCAGAGAAACAGGAAGAAGGGTCCCAACCCGAAACGTCAGCTTTCCTCTTTCCCTGATGCTGCCTGGCCTGCTGTGTTTCTCCAGCTCCACACTGTGTTATCAGTATTTGTACACCACTGTTTACCTACATCAGCACATGCTAAAACGCTGCACAGATGATTAAAGTACAGTTGAAGAGTGGTCCAAGTTGCAAAACAGAAGTTGCAGTAACCAATTTGAGCCACGCATTCTAACTCTATCTTTAATAACTGCTGAGAAAATACTTGGAGACAGAAGTAGGTGCCTTCATATCTCTTATCAGCTCTGTAGTGATTGTAACAAGGTCAGCCAGCTGGACCTCGTAGAATAGGAGTTCCCTGATTGGCCCAATCAGGGAGCTCTGGCTGAAAGATATAAACAGGAGAGTCAGACATCCTGAGATAACAAGGTGTAGAGCTGGATGAACACAGCAGGCCAGGCAGCATCATAGGAGCAGGACTGCTTGGCCTGCTGTGTTCATCCAGCTCTACACCTCGTTATCTCAGATTCTCCAGCCTCTGCAGTTCCTACTATCTCTGAGTCAGACATCCTGCTCATTCTGAGAGCTGGCTCTGAGGAAGCTGGATCAGTGTCAAGGACTCTCCATGTGTAAATAAAGGGTGACTTGGTGATGGAATACCAGCCCCTGGATTTATTTCAAGCAGCCAGCAGTGTCATTTGAATGTTAGCACTGTTCCACAGACAATAATGTAATAATGTGCAGATACAAGCATTCCACGGGTTGCAAATGGGTTCTGTTCTGAAGTCTGTTTGCAAGTTGATCTGTACGCAAGTCGGAACACAATGCAGGGTCATGTACAGCATCCATTTCTAAGTCCAGCAAATGTTTGTAGTTGGGTCTTTAAAAATCACGTGGCTTTCTGGGATCGCGTTTCTAAGTATGAGCTTTTGAAAGTCAGATATACCCCCTGTAATGTGCTTTCAATATTGGTTCAGAAATGAAAGCTGGGGTTAATGCTCCTGCTCCAGTTCAATGAGGCTTTTGTGTGTGCCTGAGAAGCTCAGTGGCTGATCTGATCCATCTGCACCTTGGAGACTGCTGCACTGGAGAGGAGGCCTACATATTATGGTGAAGTGTCTGGAGTGGGTCTTGAACCCAAAACCTCCTGGCTAGATATGACAGTGTGGAGCTGGACGAACACAGCACCTGCCTGGCCTGCAGTGTTACTCCAGCTTCACACTGTGTTATCTGACTCCAGCATCGGCAGTTCTTACTATCTCCTGGCTAGAGGAGGCTTTTAACCCACCATTCATCAAGTTGCTGCTGAACAGGAACCAAGATTACAGGGCAGCTTGTGGGTTTTCAGGTTCCATTCACATGAAAGAAATCCCTTGAGTGGAGTTGGCCTTCAGGAAAATGTATTCCCAAAGCTTTAGGCCACGTTTTTAATTGAAGCTTGGCATGGTTGAGGAAGGAATGCTGATGAGATGGATCTTTAAATTATGAGATCATATTCTCCTGTCCCGACTCTGGCAGGGTGACGTCTGTGAGTATCCTGGAAGTTGTAGTCCCAGTTCATGTTCCACAATGAGCTGTTATATATTTACAGGGGGGGTCTGGGTGAAAGAGAGAGCCTGCCAATGGCCCTCCGGAAAATCCAGGCTATATCGTGAGACCGAATGTGGTGAGTGGTCACTTGAAAGGAGCAGAAAAACCTCGTCCTCTACCCAGCAACTGGAGAAGTCACTCAGTGTCGTAGAGAAGTACAGATGGAAACAGACCTTTCATTCCAACTCACCCATGCCATCCAGATATCCTAAATTAATGGAGTCCTATTTGGCCCATATCCCCTAAACCCTTCCTATTCATATACCCATCCAGATGCCTTTGAAATGTCGTAATTGTACCAGCCTCCACCACTTCCTCTGGCAGCTCATTCCGTACACGCACCACCCTCTGTGAAAAAGTTGCCCTTTAGATCCCTTTTAAATCTTTCCCCTGTCACCTTAAGCCTATGTCCCCTAGTTTTGGACTACCTTACCCTGGGGAAACAACCTTGATTATTCACCCTATCCATGCCTCTCATGATTTTATAAACCTCTGTAAGTCAGTCTCCAGTGTTCCAGGGAAAATAGCCCCGGCCTGTTCAGCCTCTTCCTTTTGCTGAAACCCACCAACCCCAGCAACATCCTTTTAAACCTTTTCTGAACCCTTTCATGTTTAACACCATGCTTCGTGTAGCAGGGAGACTGGAATTATACGCAGTGTTCCAAAAGTGGCCGAACCAATGTCCTGTACAGCCGCAACATGACCTTCCAGCTCCTATACAAGCCTGGGTCTGAAGTACAAGAATTTGTGGGCTGTGCTGGAAGGAGGGGAGGCTAATGTCAAGGCCCAGTACTTCACATTTGGGTGTCACTTCCTTGGGATTACCCCTAGAGCTAGTGCTGGCCTTCTCCAGACATGCCCAGAAGTGACAGACAGGAATGAGGGTGGGGTTGGCTGGGGAGGAATGTGGGGAAGGAGAGAAGGTTGGAGGGGGTGGTCAGAGAGGAGGGAAATGGATCGTGAACTCAAACTCCAGCTGCCCACCGATATCTGCATGGAAAGGGAAGTGGTTGTGGCAGGTTGAGTGAGGGGTTGGGATCAGGATGGTGCAAGGAGGAAGAAAGTTTCAGGCAGGATGTGGGGAGCAGCAGCTGCCGTCATTGTTTTTTTCCATCGATGACAGAAATAGGCCATTTGTTTGCCCTTAAACTTGTTACGTAAAAAGTTGACCTTGCTGTAGCACAGGACGTTTTTGGTCCATTAACCTTATGGATCATGGGATTAGCGCACCTCTGCTGAGCTAATGTGCCCTGATTGTGTTCGAGAAGTTAAACATTTTCAGGTTTTCACTCCTCATCTGTGGCAATCTTTTCAAAAACTGACCACTTTACTCTGATGGGTCTCGGAGTAAGTTTTAAATGCCTTTGCAACCTGCAGTGTTGTGGATTACAGAACCATACAGCACAGAAAGAGGCCATTCAACTGATCCAGTCTGTCGGTTCCAGCTAAAATACAGCATTCAGACTTCCCATATAAACAGCAAGCATTAAACCCCAGAGACAGACCCTATGAGGAAATTCCAAGTGTTGTCAACTCTTATACAATCATTATCTTTCAACATGGGAAAAGTTCGGAATACTGCATACAGTTCTGGTCACCCTGCTATAGGAAGGATGTTGTTAAACTGGAAAGAGTGCAAAAATTGATTTACAAGGATGTTCGCGAGACTGGAGGGTTTGAGTTATAAGAAGCTGGAGCATAGGAGGCTGAGGGGTGACCTTAAAGAAGTTTATAAAATCATGAGGAGCATGTATAAGGTGAATGGCCAAGGTCTTTTCCCCAGGGTAGGGAGGGTCCAAAACTAGAAGGCAAAGAAGATTAAGATGAGTGGGGAAAGATTTTAAAGGGACCCGAGGGATAACTTTTTCACGCAGAGTGTGTTGCCTGTGTGGAATGTGCTGCCAGAGGAAGTGGTAGAGGCAAGTACAGTTACGACATTTGAAAGACTTTTGGATATATACATGTAAAGGAAGGGTTTAGAAAGATTTGGGCCAAATGCAGGTAAATGGGACTGGGCTGGCATGGACAAGTCAGGCTGAAAGGTCTGTTTCCATGCTTTAGGACTGTATGGTTTTCAGGCTTCCTTCAGTTCTGATCAGCATAGAGGGCAGGAAGAGGCACCATAACTGGACAGATGCTGGCCCTTGTAGAACTCAGTACTTCGGGGTGAATAAACCACTGACTTAGGTGACAGCACTCATCAAAGAGAATTCTCCATTTAAAGCACCGTAGCCAGTACTTGGTTTTAACAAGTTGGATACAACAATGGCTGTTTGAAAATATATATAAATAAATCACCTTTCTGTCATAAAATATCCCAAAGCACTATTGTACAGTAATTGGCACTGAACCAGCCAATGAAAGAAAAGTTAATCGGCCACAATCCCAAACAACAGAAGGAGACCATTTGGCCCAACAAGTCTTTGAAAAAGGAGCTGGAATCATTTCACACTTTCCTCCTGTTTCTCATTAATCCTGCAAGTTTTGTTCTGTAAAATATTTATCATGTTCCCTTTTGAAAGTTATCATTTTACTTCTGCCACCCCACCAAGCAATGCATTTTAAATCAAGCTTCAAGAACAGCTTCATCCTCATTGTTATTAGACTTCCGACCGGACCCCTCTCTCGCTCTGTGCACCTTCTCTGCAGCTGTAACATTGCATTCCTCTCTCTGTTCTATTACCCTTATGCGCTTTTTAAGGTATGATCTGCCTGTACTGCATGCAAAACAAAAATTTTCCCTGTACCTAGGTACATGAGACAGTAATAATAAATCAAATCAAATCTTGACAACTGCCTGTGTTGAAGACAGAGTCTGCCTTTGCTTTCATTCCTTCAAACCCATGGTCTCTTGACTGTCAACCATCTTGCCACAGGAAAGGGTTGAGCTATCAGAACTGTTCGTTATATCTGTATCATAGCATTACCTTTGTGTCCTTCGGTTGGAAGGAAGATAATTTCAGCACCCCCACTCTCTCCATTGTTATAACCTTCCACAAGTTACCACATAAGATAACACTAAAGCCGAGTCCCAATCTGGTCAAACATGTACTTTCTTCTCATTAGCCTCAGAATAAAAAGGATCCATCAACCATGTTGGCCTAATAAATACAATGATTTATTATAAAATAAAACCCATTCAGTGAGGATGTAGAATTAGTTAACACTCGTGATGTGTAGTGTGAAAAAAAAAAGTGCTAACCCCTCTGTTTGACCCAAAACACACACACATACTCAGGTCCAAAAGGAAAACAGTTTGTCTCAGCAGAGATTAAAAATAAAAGTACTTTCTGGCCTATGGTGCTTATTCTTGAAGGCCTCCCCAAAAAAGGATTAGAGTGTCCTGAAGTCTATCAATGCATGTGTGGTCACGTCATTAATAATGCTCAGTCGTTTCTGAAGTCTTGGCAGACATAACCTGCTCAGGAAATACTAATGTTGAAAAGTTATTTAAGTCATTCTCCCAGAAGAATGATCAGGTTTCATTGTGAATTCACTACAAAGGTCTATCAGAAACAGGGCTCACAAGCTGAGCAGCTTGGTCTGTAGTCGACTTTCCTTCACTGGAAATTCCAAAAACAAACTGTAAGCCTGTAAACACTGTTCAAGCAGAAAGGCCATAAAACAGTAAAACAGTCAGGTGTTTGTCCTGAAGTGAGTTCAGACAACCAAGATCAGCAATTATCTGGAACCATGCAGTTTCCAAGAAATATTTTGCTTTAAATAAAGTGTATGTTTCTCTTTGTTGACCTTTTCCGTGCATTATAAGAATATAAGAAATAAGGGCAGGAGTAGGCCATCTGGCCCATCAAATCTGTTCCGCCATTCAGTTCGATCATAGCTGATGTTTATGTGGACTCAGCTCCACTTACTTGCCTGCTCACCCATAACCCTTAATTCCCTTACCGTACAAAAATCTATCTTTGCCCTAAAATCATTCAATGAGGTAGTCTCAACCGCTTCACTGGGCAGGGAATTCCACAGATTCACGACCCTCGAGGTGAAAAAGTCCCTCCTCGGCTCAGTCCTAAATCTGCTCCCCCCTTGTTTTGAGGCTATGTCCCCCTAGTTCTAGTTTCACCCGCTGAAGCATTCTTATACTGCATCAGGTCACCTGTAGTACTCCGGACCTCACTTTCTTGTCAACTCTTCTGCAAGGTAGAGTGGTGGGCGTGTGGAATGCACTGCCAGCAGTGGTAGTGGAGTTAGATACTTCAGAGACTTTTAAGCGACTCTTGGATAGGCACATGGAGGATAGTAAAATGTAGGGTATGCAGGATCGATTGATCTTAGTAGGATAATAAGAGTGGTAGTGGACGGAAAATATTCAACATGGTGCTCCGTTACGAGTGGTGTACCACAAGGATCTGTTCTGGGTCCTCTTCTATTTGTGATTTTTGTAAATGATTTCGATGAAGGAGTGGAAGGGTGGATTAGCAAGTTCGCGGACGGTACGAAGGTGGGTCGAGTTGTGGATAGTGCGGATGGCTGTTTTAGGTTACAAAGGGACATTGATAGAATGCAGAGCTGGGCTGAGAAGTGGCAGATGGAGTTTAACACTGAAAAGTGTGAGGTGATTCATTTTGGAAGGACAAACTTGAAAGCAGAATACAGGGTTAATGGAAAGATTCTTGGCAGTGTGGAGGAGCAGAGGGATCTTGGGGTTCATGTTCACAGTTCCCTGAAAGCTGCCACCCAGGTGGATAGAGTTGGTAAGAAGGCGTATGGTGTGTTAGCTTTCATTAGTAGAGGGATTGAGTTCAAGAGCCATGAAGTTATGCTCCAGCTATACAAAAGCCTAGTTCGGCCACATCTGGGGTATTGTGTCCAGTTCTGGTCACCTCATTACAGGAAAGATGTGGAAGCGTTAGAAAAGGTGCAGAGGAGATTTACCAGGATGTTGCCTGGAATGGAGGGAAGGTCTTACGAGGAAAGGTTGAAAGAGCTAGGGCTTTTCTCTTTAGAACGACGAAGGATGAGAGGTGACTTGATAGAGGTGTACAAAATGATCAGAGGTATAGATAGAGTAGACAGCCAGAGACTTTTTCCTAGGGTGGAGGTAGCTTTTACGAGGGGACATAGTTTTAAAGTGAAAGGAGGTAGATGTCGGGGAGACGTCAGAGGTAGGTTCTTTACTCAGAATGATAGGGGAGTGGAATGCATTGCTGGAGAGGGTAATGGACTCGGCCTCATTAGGGGCATTTAAGCAGCTATTAGATAGGCATATGGATGATAGTATAAGGTAGGGGTGGAGGTTAGATAGACCTTAGGTTTAGGGTAAAAGTTCAGCACAACATCATGGGGCGAAGGGCCTGTAGTGTGCTGTACTGTTCTATGTTCTATGTTCTAATAGGTCGGCACAACATCTTGGGCCAAAGGGCCTGTACCCTGCTGTACTGTTCTACGTTCTATGTTCTAAAGTAACATTGCATGGTTCTCCAAATGATAACTCAACAAATGCACATCAAGGAGGACCAAATTACACATGAAAAATTTATGAGCAAGAAGCAGGAGTAGGCCATTCAGTCCCTCACCCTGCTTTGCCATTTGATGAGAATGAGGCTAATTTGATAGTAATCTCAACGTCACATATTGCCTATCTCTGCTAACCTTTCAGCTTCTTGCCTAGCAAGAATCTAGTCACATCTACCTTAAAAATATTCAAGGACTCTGCCCCTGCTGCCTTTTGAGGAACTGTCAAGGACTCATGCCCCCAATGAGGGGAAAAAAGATTCTCCTCATCTCTGTCTAAAATTGGCAACCTCTTATTTTTAAGGAGTGACCCCAGAGTTCTAGATTCTCGCACAAGAGTAAACATCCTTTTTGCATCCACCCTGTAAAGGCCCCATATGTTTCAATCAAACTGCCTCTTACTCTTCCAAGTCATTTAAATAAATTGCAAAAAAGACTGAGGCACCAACACTGATGATGTGCCATGCCACTTGTTGCATCTTGCCAACCTCAAAAGACCCATTTATTTCCAGTCTCATTCCTGTTAGCTAGCCCATTTGCTGTCCATACCAATGTGTCACTCCATGCTGTAAGCCTTTGTTCTTCACGTCAACCTTTATTGTTATACCTTATCAGATGCCTAAAAATCGAAGATCAGTATTTTCATTGGTTCCCCTGTAAGCTGTTCCAAGGGGAAAACAAGAAACTGCAAGCATCTTAGTGACTGATTGGCCCATTTGTGAGACCTTGCCTTGACAATCAGTTGTGCCCCTTTTTTCTAAAAATAGGATCGTTTGCCTGCCAACAATTATGTGATTGATGCTCAGGTAGCTTCAGACCACCACTAACTTAGGAGCTCTCTGTGTTCTCTGCAGAGAAAGCCAGTTCAAGCCTGAAGCAAACCAATTTATCTTTCATTCAATGGTTGCCGTGTGTAGTGACTTACCGTGTGTAGAGATTGAGTGGGATGTTCTTCAGAGGGTTGGTATGGATTTGATAGGCCAAAAGGCCTGCTTCCACACTGGATTCTAATTATTAGAATCAAATGCAGATGGTTCATCACCTGTAGCTAGAGTGTATGTACTTGCAGTAAATGTGTTTCTGTACTCAATAAAACCTGGTCTGTGCTTTCAGGTGACCTGGATGCAGAAGGCAGTTATTTTGGGGAATGTTACATATTTCTTAAAATCATTAACTTTTGTCACAACTCCAGGAATAGTGGGGTTAAAATTGTATCAGAGATAAAAGGTACTGCAGATGCTGGAGAATCCGAGATAACAAGGTATGGGGCTGGATGAACACAGCAGGCCAAGCAGCATCATAGGAGCAGGAAAGCTTGACGTTTCGGGCCTAGACCCTTCATCAGAAATGGGGGAGGGGAAGAGGGTTCTGAAATAAATAGGGAGAGAGGGGGAGGCGGATAGAGGAGAGGATAGGTGGAGAGGAGGCAGACAAGTCGAAGAGGCGGGGATGGAGCCAGTAAAGGTGAGTGTAGGTGGGGGGGTAGGGAGGAGATAGGTCAGTCCAGGGAGGA
>JAHRHZ010000034.1:8792554-8821032 GCA_024137785.1 Ginglymostoma cirratum | reverse complement strand
CCATCTCCTATCTACTAACATCATCCCGCCCCCTTGACCTGTCCATCCTCCCTGGACTGACCTATCTCCTCCCTAACCCCCCACCTACACTCACCTTTACTGGCTCCATCCCCGCCTCTTCGACTTGTCTGCCTCCTCTCCACCTACCCTCTCCTCTATCCGCCTCCCCCTCTCTCCCTATTTATTTCAGAATCCCCTTCCCCTCCCCCAGTTCTGATGAAGGGTCTAGGCCCGAAACGTCAAGCTTTCTTGCTCCTATGATGCTGCTTGACCTGCTGTGTTCATCCAGCCCCATGCCTTGCTATCCAGGAATAGTGGGGCATGATTTCCAGTGCATTAACCCCGGTATGTCATTGAGAATATTCATCTCTCGACCGTCTTCATGTCGCTGTTTGTGGAAGGTTGAAGGCCAGCTCATCCATTAAACAATGCCAGCAATTTAAAGGCAATAAGAACTGCAGATGCTGGAGTCTGAGATAACACAGTGTGGAGCTGGAGGAACACAGCAGGCCAGGCATCATCAGAGGAGCAGGAAAGCTGACGTTTCAGGTCGGGACCCTGCTTCAGAAATGGGGGAGGGGAAGGGGGCTCTGAAATAAATAGAGAGGGGTGGAGTTCGGGCTGGGGAATGTAGGAAGGACGGTGATAGGTGAGTACAGGTAGGTAGTAGTGGGGATTGGTCACTGGGGTGGGAGGAGCGAATAGGTGGGAGAGAAGATGGACAGGTTGCGTAAGGCCAAGGAGGTGGCGATGAGATGGAGGGTCGGTCATGGGAGAATTTGAAGCTAGTAAAGGGGCGGGTGTAGCACTTCCTGCGGTTGCAGGGAAAGGTACCAGCCCCACAACCAAAGATTTATTTCCCTCCCCACCCTCTCTACTTTTTGTGGGGATTGCTAACTCCGAGACTCCCTTGTCCGCTTCACACTCCCCACTAACCCCCGGCACCTTTCCCTGCAACCGCAGGAAGTGCTACACCTGCCCCTACACCTCCCCCCTCACCTCCATTCAAGGCACAAAACAAACCTACCACATCCGACAGGGGTTCATCTGCACATCCGTCTACTTGGTCTACTGCATCCGTTGTTCCCGACGTGGCCTCCTCGGCAGCGGTGAGACCGAGCGGAGGCTCAGAGACTGCTTTGTAGAGCACCTGTACTCAGTTCGCAACAAATGACAACATCTTCCAGTCACAAACCACTTCAATTCCCACTCCCACTCCCTGGGCAACATGTTCATCCTGGGCCTCCTCCAGTGTCACAATGACGGCACCCGGAAACTGGAGGAGCAGCACCTCATATTCTGCCTTGGGAGCCTCCAACCCAATGCTCTAAACATGGACTTTACCAGTTTCAAAATCTCCCCACCCCCAGCCTCATCCCATGACCAACCCTCCCTCTCATCCCCACCTCCTTGACCTGACTCAACCTATCCATCTTCACTCCCACCTATCTGCCCCTCCCACCTCACTGACCAATCCCCACCACTTCCTACCTGCAATCACCTTTCACCATCCCACCTACCTTCCCCGGCCCCACCCCACTTCTCTCTATTTATTTCAGATATCCCTTCCCCTTCCCCCCATTTCTGAAGAAGGGTCCTGACCCGAAACGCCAACTTTCCTGCTCCTCGGATGCTGCCTGGCCTGCTGTGTTCCTCCAGCTCCACACTGTTATCCCAGCAATTTAAAAGTCCTTCATTAGTTACAAACGCTCTAGGGCACTTTGAACTCATGAAATGTTCTATGTAAATGCACATTGCTTCTTCTGAATATTGAATCAAAGACAGAATTCTAATTCTGTCTAATTCCACTCCTGAGGAAGGATCACTGGACCCGAAACGTTAACTCTGATTTCTGTCCACAGATGCTGCCAGACCTGCTGAGCTTTTCCAGCAATTTCTGTTTTTGGTTCAGATTTACAGAATCTGCAGTTCTTTTGTTTTTTAGAGAATTCTGATTGCTTTTCTCAGGAAACATCCCACTGCTCTTTGACTCACAGTGAATTATTTTGAAAAAGCAGAAGCTGTTGGGAATGCAGGCCATTTATTGTGCAGCAAGATCCCACGCACATTGACTTGTTGCTCCATGGATGAATTGATTTGCTTCAATTATGTCAAACCATGAGCAAAAGAAAAGGAAAATTGTTTCTGTTGGCAAACTCAAGGTATAATTTTATCTTTCCACCCTGAGTTTAATATGGCACCTAAGCTATATATGTTATTAAACTGTAATTGTTCAGTAATTTTGATTTATGATGGGTTGGCACCTCACTAATTAAAACCTGGAAGAAATATACAGAGAAAATAAAGACGTTTGAGAAATCTACAGGATTTAAAGCTTGTTTGCCGTCTGCTGAGCATAGGAGACTGGACGTTCCCTCTATGCCCCCTTGTGGTGACAGTGATAACTTCAGCGAGATGAAACTTATTCTGAAACATTCACCTCGCTATGCAAATCTGAGCAGGTGTTTTATTTGACACTTACCTGCTGTGATATTGTGATAGTTTCCTACTTGCAGGAAGGAGGATATTTACACTAACTCAAAAAACGTAAGAGGCACTGCAGCACTTATGGGTATGGAGTTGCGGAATAGTTACCCAGATAAAAGTGCTGTAAGTGGGTGGACTTCATGTGCCACAGAGAAAACTAGTGGGTTAGAAGCACAAATTCGGCCTAAAGGCGATGTAGTAGCCATTTCTTGAATGAGGTTGTAGACTTGCTTGCCGGTGTGTTTGATTACAGATGTTTTGTCACCCTGCTAGGTAACATGGTCAGTGTGCCTCCAGTGAAGTGTTGGCGTTCTGTCCTGCTTGTTATTGAAATGCCTGTTTGCTGGGGTGGTTGGCGTTACTTCTGGTTCTGTTTTTCAGTTGTTTGTATATGGGGTCCAGTCCAATGTGTTTGTTGATGGAGTTCCAGTTGGAATGCTGGGCCTCCAGGAATTCCCTGGCGTGTCTCTGTTTGGCTTGTGCTATTATGGATGTGTTGGCCCAGTCAAATTTGTGTCCTTTGTCCATGTGTATTGAGAGCAGTGAGAATTGGTTGTGTCTCATGGTGGCTGATTGGTGTTCGGGTATCCTTACTGTCAGTTTGCTTCCAGTTTGGCCTATGTAATGTTTCTCTCCGTCCTTGCTGGTGTAATTGAGTATCTGGTCCGTATGTGTTGTCTTTCTGTATATACTGGTCTGGAGTTCCCCGTTGTTCTTATGTTCTACCATTATGTCTAGAAAGGGTTGTTGGTTACTGTTCTCTTCTTCTTTGGTGAATTTTATTCCATGAGGATATTGTTAATGTGTCGGTGCGTTTCTTCTAGTCTTGTGCATTTGATAATCATGAAGGTGTCATTGACACAGTGGACCCAGAGTTTGGGTTGTATAGTGGGGAGCGCTGTTTGTTCTAACCTTTGCATTACCGCTTCTGCAATCCACTTTCTGGATGACACCTTCGTGATTATCAAAGACTAGAAGAAACCCACCAATACATAAACAACATCCTCACTGGAATAAAATTCACAAAAGAAGAGAACAATTACCTTTCTAGACATAATGGTAGAACGTGGGAACAACAGGCAACTCCAGACTAGCACATACAGAAACACCATACATATGGACCAGATACTTGACTACTCCAGCAACCACCCCAACACCCATAAATGGAGATGCATCAGGACATTATTCAAATGGGCCATAACACACTTCAGCAACCGGGAATTGCACAAAGCAGAACAGGGGCACTTATACAGAGTTTTTAAAAAGGAATGGATGCGCAAAAAGCACAACCTGCCTCCGTGACAGACTAGAACAAGACGACACAACACGGCCAGACACACTAGTCACCTTACTTTACATCAGGGACGTAACAGAGATGACCACAAGACTACTCAGACCCCTAGGTATCAGGCTAGCCCACAAACCAACAATCTGCAACAGCTACTGACGAATGTAAAGGATCCCATACCCACAACCAATAAAACTAATGTAATACACAATATACCATGCAAGGAATGTGAGAAACATTATATAGGCCAAACTGGAAGCAAACTGACAATAAGGATACCCGAACACCAACAAGCTACCAAGAGACACAACCAATTCTCCCTGGTCTCAATACACACGGACAAAGAAGGACACAAATTTGACTGGGACAAAACATCCCTAATAGCACAAGCCGAACAGAGACATGCCAGGGAATTCCTGGAGGCCTGGCATTCCAGCGGAACTCCACCAACAAACATATTGAACTGGACCCGATATACAAACCACTGAAAAACAAAACCTGAAGAAATGCCAACCACCCCAGCAAACCGAGGCGTATAAATAACAAGCGGGACAGAACACCAACACTTTACCGTAGGTGTGCTGACGATGTTACCTAGCAAGGTGATGAAACATCTGCAATCAAACACACCAGCTCGGAGAGCAAGTCTACAGCTCCATCCACAACCCGAGCTACAAATCTTCTCGAAAACTTTAAATTTCTTGAATCCTGAGTGTTGTTGGGAGCCAAATATCCAAGCCACAGAATTTTTAAGGGCTGGGAAATAGGCAAAGTAACCTTAATGGAAGACACATTGAAGAACTTCATCAAGTGTGGCCCATCAAGTAATGGAAATGGAAACAGAAATTGCTGGAGAAACTCAGCAGGTCTGGCAGCATCGGTGGGAAGAAAGCAGAGTTAATGTTTCAAGTCCTATCAGTTCTGTCACGACTCGAAACGTTAACTTTGCTTTCTTCCCACCGATGCTGCCAGACCTGCTGCGTTTCTCCAACAACTTTTGTTTCTGCTTCAGACCTCCAGCACCTGCAGTTCATTGTTATATTTTTAAGTGATGGGACTGTGTTGTGTAGTCAGGAAACAACAAAGGGTAACAGACTCTGCTGGGAGCATTCTCCAGACATGCTGCCAGCAACATAGCCTTATGAGGAAAGGCTAGACCCGCAGGGGGTGACACTACCACTGGGTTATTAATCCAGAAACTCAGCTAATGATCTGGGTTGAAACCATGACAGGTTTGAATTCAATAAAAAAACCGAATTAACCATGATGACTATTGTCGATTGTCAGAAAAACCCGTCAGGTTCACTGATGTCCTTTAGGGAAGCAAATCTGCCATCCTCACCTATTCTGGCCTACATGTGACTCCAGACCCATAACAATGTAGTTTGACTCCGAACCGCCCTTTAAATGGCCCAGCACACCACTCAATTGCATCAATTGCTATAAGTCGCAGCAAAGAGAAACCAGACAGACCACCTGGCATCTACCTTGGCTCCGGGAAATGGCAATGGCAGATACAGCTCTATTGACCCTGCAAAGTCCTCTTCACCAACATCTGGGACTAATGCCAACACTGGGAGAGGAATCTCACAGACTAGTCATGCAACAAGCAATAGCCTGACGCAGTCATACTCACAGAATCATACCTTTGCAGATAATGTCCTAGACACCACTATTACCCTCCCTGGATATGTCCGACCCCTCCAGAGGTGAGGTGATAGTCATGCCCTTCACATCAAGGCCACATTTGACTGGTTGTGTTATCAAGGAGCCCTGGCAAAACTGGAATCAATGGGTATCGGGGAAATCTCTCAACTGGTTGGAGTCATATGTGGCAAATAGGAAACTGGTTGTAGTTGTTGGAGGTCAGTCATCTCATCTCCAGGACATCTCTGAAGGAGTTCCTCAGGGTAGAGTCCTCAGTGCAACCACTTACAGCTGCTTTATAAAGTCAGAAATGGGGGTGTTCATTGGTGATTGCACAATGTTCAGCACCATTCGGGACTCCTCAGATACCGAAGCAGTCCACGTTCAAATAAAACAAGATCTGGACAATATCCTGGCTAGGGCTGACAAGCAGCAAGTTACATTTGCTCCACACAAATGCCAGGTGATGACCATCTCCAGTAAAACACAATCTAACCACCATCCCGTGATATTCAGTGCCATCGCCATCATTGAATGCCCCACAATCTACATCCTGCGCATTACCATTGACCAGAAACTCAACTGGATTTACGGTGGCTGGAAGAGCAGGTCAGAAGCTAGGAGTACTGCAATGAGTAACTCACCTCCTGACTCCCCAAAACTTGTGTACCACCTACAAACCACAAGTCAGGAGTATGATGGAATACACCCCACTTGCCTGCATGAGCACAGCTCTAACTGACTCAAGAAAGCCTGCTGATTGGTGACCCATCCATCTATCTTCAAGATTCACTTCTGTTATCACTGACACACAGTAGCAGAAGTGTGTGCCACCAAATGATGCACATGCTTCTCCTGGCATGGCCTCCTAAACTCTTTGTTGTGTTGATTTCAATCAGAAACTTTGATGGTAATGGTAAAATGGCGGATATGTGTAGTGGAGAGAGATAATAGGAACTGCAGATGCTGGAGAATCCGAGATAACAAGGTGTGGAACTGGATGAACACAGCAGGCCAAGCAGCATCATAGGAGCAGGAAATCTTGACGTTTCGGGCCTAGACCCTTCATCAGAGAACTGATTGCAGTGATTGGGACCAGGTGAACTTCATTGACTATGAGGTTCTTGATTGGGGTTGTTAACCAGGGCCAATCAGGAAAGCCTTTGCTGACCACTGTAACCAGGAAATGAGAAACTCCTCAGTGTAACACTGACTTTGAGCTGGTTGGTCACCACCAGTGTACAGTGCACTCGTAAATAAAGGGTGATCTGGTGACAGGACCCAGCCTCTGCAGTTATTTTAATATGCCAAGTTATAAGTTTGCAGATTGTGTGTTAATATAATTCTGTTGCAGCTGATGGTACAGCACCTCATGGAAGCCAGTCTTGAGTTGCTAAATTTGTTTTAAAAAATTCCATTTTTAACGGTGATAGTGCCATGCAACATATGGAGGCTATTCTCAATGTGAAATTGGGATTTTGTAACTACAAGGACTGTGCACTTGTCACTCCTGCCAGTCCCTTTTGTGTTTGTTTTATTTATTCATGGGGTATGGACATCGCTGACGGAACCAGCATTTACACCCCATCCCTATTACCATTGAGAAGCTAGTGGTGAGCCGGCTTCTGCCCATGTGGGAATTCCAGGATTTTTGGCTCGGTGACGGTGAAGGAACCGTGACATATTTACACTGTCATAAGCAGATTGATGGGGGTGAGGTCCAGTACTTTTATTCTCTCTCGTTGGTTCCCTCACCACCTGCTGCAGACCCAGTCTGACAGCTTTAGGGCTGGTTGAGAATATAAAAGGCATAGTTAGTAATTTTGTGGATGACACCAAAATTGGTGGCATAGTAGACAGTGCAGAAGATTTTCTAAGATTACAAAAGGATCTTGATCAAATGGGTCAATGGGCTGAAAAATGGCAGATGGAGTTCAATCTAAATAAATACAAGGTATTGCATTTTGGTACAACAAACAAGGGTAGGACTTTTATAATTAATGGTGGGGCCTTGGGTTATGTTGTTGAAAGAGGCCCCAAGGGATGCAGGTAAATAATTGTTTAAAGTTTGGGTGAAATATAGACAGGATGGTTAAAAAGGCATTTGGCATGCTTGCCTTCATTGCTCCGACCTTTGAGAATAGAGGTTGGGACTTTATGTTGAGGCTATACAGGACACTAGTGAGGCCTCTTCTGGAATACTGCATCTAGTTCCAGTCGCCCAGTTATAGGAAGGATATTATCAACCTGAAGAGGGTTCAGAAGAGATTTACCAGGATGTTGCTGTGTGTGGAAGGTTTGAGTTATAAGGAAAGGCTGGACAGGCTGGGACATTTTCAACTGGAGCGTAGGAGGTTGAAAGGTGACCTGACAGATGTTTATAAAATAATGAGGGGTATAGATAGAGTTGATGGTAGTTGTCTTTTCCCTAAGGTGGGGAATTTCAAGACTTGGGGGCACATTTTTAAGGTGAGAGGAGGGAGATTTAAAAAAGACATGAGGCAATTTTTTTACGCAGAGGGTAGTTCATGTGAGGAATGAACTTCCTGAGGAAGTGGTGGATGTGGGCACAATTACAACGTTTAAAAGACATTTGTGTGGATGTATGAATAGGGAAGGTTTGTAGGGATATGGGCCAGGAGCAGGCAGGTGGGACTAGTTTAATTAGGGATTATGTTCGGCATGGACCGGTTGTACTGAAGGGTCTGTTTCCATGCTGTATGACTCTGACTCTGACTCTGACCTGATAGTTTGATCGGTATTGGTGCAGCCGAGCCACTCTTGATGATAGACATTGAAGTGCTAGTCATGGAGGATTGATCAGATCGGGAAACAGAGCAGGAGTGTGGTGGCAGTACCTGGTAATCAGCAGGAGGTTTCCCTGCCCATGTTTGACCTGACAGCATCAATGCATTTTGTGGAACCCATTGCCCTCCCCCAAAACTTCTGACAGCCCCAGCCCTTCGGTGCCTGGGGTTTGGATCAGTGACCAGCAGGAACCTTCCATTGTCGAAGGGTCTCTGTATTGACACTTGCACATGGGTTAATTTTGTAGTTGTTACAACTCTCAGGCAGTGGGAACAGCACCAGGTTTTGGAGCCAGCACATGATGAACTTTATTAAATAAAGTTATGTTTTAATATTAAACCATTTTCATGTGCGACAGTATAGCTTCAGTAGTACATCAATTTCACAGGTAACAGCAAACTCAGGGCTGTATTTTCCTTTCACAAAACTTGCAACAAAGCAGCTGTGCACCAGGGGGAGTTCTCACTCCAAGTTTGTACATTGCCACTGCAAATTATTTTGCTAATCCTGGGACAAGATATTTAAACCTGCTGTAGCAACCTAAATGACGCGTGATTCATACAAGTCTTAAATATGCCAACTGCAAAATAGTATATGATTTCTGCACACACATGATTGCACCTGGAATTCACATTACCCCCTTGAGGTCTTGCCAATTGATTAGAAGTGGTACACCAAAAACATACCTCAGCTTAAGGAGTCAAATTAAAGGATGGAAACAGATTTTGTATGGTTTGTGAGCAGGTCAAGCAGCATCATAGGAGCAGGAAAACTTGACGTTTCGGGCCTAAACCTTTCTGATGAAGGGTCTAGGCCCGAAACGTCAAGTTTTCCTGCTCCTATGATGTTGCTTGACCTGCTGTGTTCATCCAGCCCCACGCCTTGTTATCTCGGATTCTCCAACATCTGCAGTTCCTTTTATCTCTTCGTATGGTTTGTATTTGGTTGAATTTAGAATGTTCTGGGTTGATATAATTGGGCTAGCTGAAATGATGAAGAGATTGGATAGGGTAGGGAAAGGGACTTTGTTGATCCTTGTATAGATTCCTTTAAGAAGAAATTTGAACCTCCAGTTAATAGCTGGGAGAATGGTGTGTCAAAATTTCACAGTTTAAGACTATTATCATGTCAAATGACTGAAAGCATAATTAACTAAACATGATCTTGGTGACAGAATGAGAATGGCCCTTCTCTCATATTTAGCACAACCAAAACAAAAAAATCACACTTCACAGGTATACTGGCCTGCACATGAACATTCGGTTTTCCCAGAATCAATCAAAAGTGAACCTTGGTTCCTCAGGAATGAAGTAAAGTGAAGTAAAGAAGTAGTTTCCACATAAAAATGATAAAGAAAGCTGTATTCTTCACCACCGTCAATGTCCCCCCCCCCCCCCACCCACTGCCAAAGCACTCTGGAGGCTGTGTATATTGAACACTCTGAGACTAAGACTGATGGATTTGTGTTTGGCAACAATGTCAAGGAATATGGAGCAAAGTCAGGTTGATGGGCAGCATGGTGGCTCAGGACCACTACCCCACAGCACCAGGGACCTGTGCATTGTACACTCCTGGTTTTTTCCTTCTTGGAAATCCATAATCTTGACTCAGTAAGTAGCCAGCTACTGTAACCTTACTGAATGATGATAATAAAAGCAGGGAACTGCAGATTTTGAAAATCTGAAACAAAAACAGAAAGTGCTGGAGAAATGCAGCAGGTCTGGCAGCATCTGTCGAGAGAAAAACAGAGTTAACATTTTGAGCCCAGTGACTTTTCGTAAGTGAATTATTGAATAATGAAATCTGTTTTCCCCTCACAGTGAGTCTGTCAGTGTGGCTTTTGGCTTCTTCTGGGGTGGTGAACATATTTGAACTGCAATGCAATTCCCTACTAGAATATCTTTTGCCAGAGAGAAGTGGCAGCTGGTGTGTAGCTGTGTTTCCAGGGGGTGGGAGGGGGTGTTGGTTAATGACGGGCTTGAGTTCACATCATGTTGAAGGTGAATATACCTGAAGGTAACACTTGGTCCATTTGATGTTCTGGACTGGTTGCATTTGTATAAGAGGCTTTGAGAGAAATTTTCCAGGGAATCACTCTCACCTTATTGGAATGGCATCTTTTCTTTGTTTCTGCAAACCCTGGGTGATTTCTTGGGGAGGGGTGACAGGCGTGGGTTGAAGGTGGGATGGAGTTGTGTTTGGAAAGTGTCTAGTCAGGATACTGTAGCATCTCGAGGGTGAGACGGGGGGCATTCTCACTCAAAATAGAGCAGCTGTGACTCTGCAGCCGCCCTTCAGTATGGCACAGGGACTGTGTTAACGTCAGTTTTGCACTCGGGTCACTGAAATGGGGCATAAGACGTCTGAGTCAGATCACAGAGTGCTGCTGACTGAACCATTGCTGACGTTACTGGATCACTTGTTCCGGAGATAAAATACAAAGTATTGTGCTGCATCATAAAATATACCTCCTCCTCTTGACAATTAATCATAGCCTGTACAAGGTATTTAATCTCCATGCCCTCTCGTGGGAAGCTGTCCACGTTAAAGTTCATTTGTGGTCAGTGAGTGAGGCAAGCTGGATATGTGCAGTGACCTCCAATTCCCTTGATCCCTGAGGAGCACAACTTGAAATTGCCTTTATAATGACTGATGGCTCTAACCTACCTTGGAAAGAGGTGGACATGGGTTAATTTGTCAGAGCTCAGTGTGGACCATTGAATTTTCTGGTAAAAGGGAGAGAATGCAGTAAAAGTAATTGTGGAAAATAGCTAGCCTTTGGGATTACACCAAATTGGCTGCTGAAAGGAAGCTATGAGGCACATGCTCAGAGCCCTTCTCTAATATCTAGCCTGAACATGTTTTATAATGAGCACAGCAGTTAAAGGGGAAGCCTCACTTTGCCCAATAGTGACACGTTCTTTAGCATTGAACAGTTCTCATGTTTAACGTTTCATTGCTGTGTTACAGTTACAAATTAAAAGGTGTCATTTGAATGCTGACTGGATGACAGAGTAGGTTCAACACCAAATGTTTGCTCAGAATGACTTGAAAAAGGAAACAATTGCATTTATGCAGCACTTTTCTTGTCTAGGTTTTTTTAAAAAAGTTCTACTAATTGCATCAGAGATAGTAGGAACTGCAGATGCTGGAGAATCTGAGATAACAAGGTGTAGAGCTGGATGAACACAGCTGCTTGGCCTGCTGTGTTCATCCAGCTCTACACCTTCTTATCTCTCTTCTACTAATTGCACTTTGTTACATTTTTGCTCAGTGCCCTGACTCATTTCAACCTCCTACTTCCTCCTCTCAGACTCCATTGTCTCCTGGCCAATGTTTAAAACGTCTTGTCAAACTTCTGTATACCACATTCTTCACCCATTCCTCACCTTTTACTGCCTTCTACTTCCTATCTGGTTCGTCTTAACCTCACTGCCCAAACAAAATGCCCTTTTTACCACTTTCTTTGTCTTCATCATTTCATCCTTTTAACTCAGCTCCCCCACCAGGAATCTGCTTCCCCCCATTGTTCTGTGGCTATAATGAGGCATTGCTAGACTTAATTGACTTATGAGTTCTTCTTCTGTCCTTTTGTTTCCATTCCCTTACTGTCATGGCCAATCTGGCTTGGGCACTGGTTGTTTTCTCATTGAATCTGTTGAATTCTTTACTGCAGAGAGCTGTCAAGTCTGGGTCATTGACTATCTTCAAGACTGAGATAGACAGAGTTTTCATCAATAAAGGAATGAGGGGTTTATAGTGAAAAGGCAGGAAAGTGGATTTGAGGATTATCTTTATCAGCCACGACCTCACTGAATAACAGAGCAGACTCAATGGACTAAATAGCATACATCTTCTCTTATGTCTTATGGCCACAGTCATGGAGGTCAGAAAAATGCCCTTTGTCCCATCAAGTGTCTGCCACTCAAAAACATGCATCTAACTATTTTCTGATGAAGGGTCTAGGCCCGAAACGTCAGCTTTCCTGCTCCTGTGATGCTGCTTGGCCCGTTGTGTTCATCCAGCCCCACACCTTGTTATCTTGGATTCTCCAGCATCTGCAGTACCTATTATCTCTTATCTAACTATTCTAATCCCATTTTCCAGCACTTGTCCCATACATATGCCTTGGCATGGCAAGTGTACATCTAAGTATTACTTAAATGGTATGGGGGTTTCTGCATCTAACGCCATTATAGGCATAGTTGTAGTTCTAGATTCCCATCATCTTCTGGATGAAAAAATGCTTCCTGACAGAGAGGTATTGTGATGGTTTTGGGGGTTGGTGAATGCCAAATGCATAGTCCATGTACGGCAGGCGGCATGAGGCCGGTTCCCATGGATTGGGCCCTGCAATGCAGTATGGTCATATGTAGCATGGCAGTCATTCGGAGCAGGTGGCAAGCTGAATTTGCAATGTAGCTGTTTTGAGGTTTCTCAATCTGTAGCTTTTTCGCACATTTGGTAAGACATAAAGTTGAATATTAATAAGAAGAGTTAGTCAAGGCTGGGTCATTATTTATATTCAAGTCTGAGATAGACTGACCTTTTAATCGGTAAGGAATTCAAGGGTTATAGGGAAAAGGCAGGAAAGTGGATTTCAGGGTTATAAGATCAACCGTGATCTCATTGCGTGGTGGAGCGGACTTGATGGGCTGAATGGCCCTATGTCTTATGGTCTTATCCTGTCTAAACCTCCTGCCCCTTTTCTTAAATCTATGCCCCCGATCATTGATCGAGAAAGCAGAAAGATGCCACTTGTATTACAAAGGAGTGGTCGACGCCCCTCCGATAATTAAAAGCGAAACCCCCAGAGAAGCTCACCTCACCTCATAATCTATTAAAGGAAATGTGAAAAGTGGTATAACATGCGTCTCACCTCCCAATCTCTTATAGAAGAGATGTGAAGTAAATTTAACTCCTGACACTCTCTCTACAATCAACAAGTAACAATTTATTTATCTAACGCCAACAGTTAACAAATTAACAGAACTACTAACAGCCAAATAATTCCCCCCTGACTACTAACTATTCCCGAATAAAACAAAATTCTAATGGTATGCTATTCCAATAGAAACAACTCCCACTTATATAAACCAAATTAATTAAAAAAATTAAAGCTTAATCTCTCAAAATTACAGGCAGGATAAGTCGTCTGAAATGTTCTTTGCCTTCTCCGCTGTCCTCTGGTCAGGAACGCCTTCTTCTGTCGAATTCTTGTGTGAGGTATATTAGCTAAGAGTGCTGTGGTACATTTATTTAAATGTCTCTTAATCTGAAATCTTAGAGATTTCTATGAGAGCCAGTGATTTTCTGTTTCTTTAGAGCTGATGGCTGTTGAGAGCTGGTCTCTTAACAGATGTCAATTTGCTCTCACACCAATTTTCAAATATCCTCTTATTTTATACCCTTGATGACTTGTTAATTTCTTACAATAGGATTGGTCCGAGGTTGTTAAAACCATCAGATTTAAATTTAATTGGGTTTTGATATCTCGGGCTTGGTTTAAATTAATTGGCTAAATTCAAAAACCTGTTGTCTTGGTAAAAGTGCTGCTTTGCCTGTTAACAGTATAGCAGTTTGAAACAATGTTTAAATTTCAAGAACTCTTTGTGCATCTGCTGCTGCCTGCAGACCTTCTTTTAATCTCCAAGCTTAAAAAAAACCACAACTTTTAAAGGCACCACGCTCTCTTTCCCCTAACATTTTACAAACAAATTCCACCATCCTGCCTTCCAATCCACAAGTACTATACCGACTTTGCAACACCTCCCCCTTTGAGAAAAAATGAACCTGCATTATGAAAAGATGGCTTTTTTCTTTAATTATTATGCCATTGTTGCTAGATACATAGGTCAGTAATCTAGATTGCACATTTCATACTAATTCTACCTATACATATAACATTGAACACCAGCATGTCTATCTTACGTACACTTTTCCTTTTAAACTCGCAGTAACCACCCGCAATAACATTTTCACAACCCGCAACATGTACAATCTGTAAATTAAATGCTTGTACCATAAGACTCCAAAGAAATAGTCTGGTGTTCTTGTCTTCAAATCTTTCCAAAAATGTCGAAGTGTTGTGATCAGTGTACACAACCATCTCCAATATACTGTTTGTAATATAAACATTAAAATGTTGGAAGGCCAGAACCAGTAACTCCTTTTCAACGGTTGAATATTTTCTCTGATGGATATTGAATTTCTTTGAAAAATAACCAATTGGCCTTTCAATTCCACAATCATTCTCCTACAACAACACAGCTGCAACCCCCACATCGCTTGCCTTGATGGGGACTTTAAAGGGTTTCACGAAATTTGGTGTGGTTAAAACGGGTGCGGTGGTTAGCACTGCTTTTAAATTCTCAAATGTCTCCTGGCGTTGTTCTGTCCACCAAAATTTTGTGTTCTCCTTCAACAAATCCATCAGCAGTCCCATCATGCTCCTAAAGTTTGGTGCAAACTTCTGGTAAGATCCGCTCAGTCCCAAAATTTGTAGCTCTTCCTTCTTTGAGGATAGTCTTGGAAATTCTACGATGGTCTTCGTCTGCATGTTCCTCGATGTCACCCTTCCATGTCCGAAATTGTGCCTTAAGAACGTCACTTTCGCCTTCACGAATTCAATCTTTGCCAAATTTATGGCCAACTTTGCCTTCCGTAATCTCTCAAAGAGCTCTACAAATGCTCCATATGATCTGTCCATGAGTGGCTAAAGATCAATCAGTCATCTATATAGATGGCACAGAGATAAAAGGTACTGCAGATGCTGGAGAATCCGAGATAACAAGGTATGGGGCTGGATGAACACAGCACGCCAAGCAGCATCAGAGGAGCAGGAAAGCTTGATGTTTCGGGCCTAGACCCTTCATCAGTATTGGGGGAGGGGAAGAGGGTTCTGAAATAAATAGGGAGAGGGGGGAGGCGGATAGAAGATGGATAGAGGAGAGGATAGGTGGAGAGGAGGCAGACAAGTCGAAGAGGTGGGGATGGAGCCAGTAAAGGTGAGTGTAGGTGGGGGGGGGGGGGGGTAGGGAGGAGATAGGTCAGTCTAGGGAGTACAGAGAGGTCAAGGGGGCGGGATGATGTTAGTAGATAGGAGATGGGGGTGGGGCTTGAGGTGGGAGGAGGGGATAGGTGAGAGGAAGGACAGGTTAGGGAGGCGGGGATGAGCTGGGCTGGTTTTGGGATGCGGTTGGGGGAGGGGAGATTTTGAAGCTTGCCACAACTCTGTTCATAAGTCTTTAAAATGTGGCTGGTGCATTCTTCATTCCAAGGGCACTGATGTATATAGATACAGCCCATTTGGGGTTACAAATGCAGAAACTTGTTTCACTCTCTCCAACAGAGGTACTTGCCAGAAACCATGAAATAAGTCTAACTTTGTGAAGTAAGTTGCTTGTCCAACATTTTCCACACAGTCCTCCAGCCTTGGAATTGTGTATGAGTCTGATTTAGTCACAGTGTTGACCTTCCAATAATCTATGCAGAATCATTGAGTACCATCAGGTTTGGGAACCAACACAATCAGTGAACTCCATTCGCTTTGACTCAGTTTGATGATGTCTCCTTGTGTCCTTCCTTCTGTACCTGTGCTGCTTTGAGAGGATTAAGCCTGTAGGGGTATTGTTTTATTGGAACAGCATTCCCTACATCAGCCTCATGTACTATAGTATTAGTCCTCCCCATTCTATTCCTACACAAGTCCTCATAGTGCTGCAACAAGCCTTTCAGTTCAGTTACCTGTTCCTGAGACAGATAGCTTACTATCCTATCCCATTCTTTAAGGACTTCCTCATAATTTAATTTATTCTGAGGTATATCAAAATCCGAATCATTTGGAATTGATTCCTCACTCTGAGGGGCGGTAACTAATACCTGTTTCTTTGGTTCCCTTTTCCTGTCATAATAAGGTTTCAGCATGTTCAGATGATATACCTGATAATTTTTTTTCTCTATCTGGCATCTTTACTGTATAATTCACCTGATTTAACTTCTCAATCTGATAGGGACCACTAAACCTTGCTTTGAAGGGAACTTCTACCACTGATAACGGCACCAATACTTTACCCCCATGGTCAAACATACGAATTTTAGATTTTGTATCTGCTCCTTGCTTCATTAGATGCTGTGCCACCTTTAAATGTTGGCTAGCTGATTCACCTGCTCTGTTTAATATTTCTCTCAATGCAGATACATAACCCAACAGTGAGATCTCTGACTTCGGACCTATCAACTTTACCTTAATTAATTTTAAAGGCCCTCTTACTTCATGTCCGAACATCAATTCAAATGGAGTAAATTGAGTTGATTCATTTGTAACATCTCTAAGAGCAAATAATATAAATAGGATACCTTTATCCCAATCCTTTGGGTAATCCTGGCAATAAGCCTCAACATGGCCTTTAGAGTCTGATGCCACCTTTCCAATGCTCCCTGAGATTCAGGATGGTACGCACTTGATTTAAAGAGTTGGATGTCTAAACTATCCATGACCTCCTTAAAATCTGATGGTAAAATTGGACATACAAGGTGTAGAGCTAGATGAACGCAGCAGGCGTTCTGAAGAATGGTCTAGGCCCGAAACGTCAGCATTCCTGTTCCTCTGATGCTGCTTGGCCTGCTGTGTTCATCCAGCTCTACACCTTGTTATCTCAGATTCTCCAGCATCTGCAGTTCCTGCTATCAGTAAAATTGGACCCTTGGTCTGATTGAATCTCCCTGGGTAGTCCATAATGGGTAAAGAAACAAGCAACTCCTCCACAACCTTTTTTGCCTCAACTTTCCATAATGGAATTGCCTCCGTCAACCCGGTAGACACATCCATTATGGTTAACAAATACTGGTTCCCACTTTTGGTTTTAAGGAGGGGACCTACTCATTCAATCATAACCCGTGTGAAAGATACTTCAAATGTGGGAATTGGCATCAAAGGCGCTGGTTTTATTACAGCCTGTGGCTTTCCTACCATCTAAAATGAATGACAGGTACGGCAAAATTCAACCACACCTTTATGTAATTCAGGCCAATAGAAATGCTTCTGCATCTTAGCCCGAGTCTTCCTCACTCCTCGATGACCACCTACAGGTAATTTGTGTGCTACCCACAATACTTCCTGTCTGTGTGCTACCAGCAACACAATCTGGTGAACTTCCACCCATTTCTCCTCTGCAATAACCTGTCAAGGTCTCCATTTCCACCTTAAGATTCTATCATTAAGGTAATAACATTCTGGAATATATTCTGATGCCTTTTCTGAGTATGCTTTGTGATATAAATCTTTTATTGTCTCATCTTTTGTTGTAACTCCATTAATCTTTCAGAACTAAACACCTCTGCCTGATCTTCTATTTGTTTAGGTTTTTCCTTTACCATTTTGTCAAGCAGAGTGTCAGCTAACTGAACCTCAACTCCTTCGTCTTTCCCTTTGGTTTTCCCTTCTCTCTTTAACTTATGACTGTGGGATCTTGTCATCACACAGTCCAGAAAAATTTCAGAGTATTTTTCTTTTAACTCTTCAGTTCCCTGGTTTTCTTTAGGCTTCTCCATTACAATGTGCACCACTCCCACCTTTGATCTTGCTAGGTCGTTTCCAAGAACAAGCTGTATTTCTGGAATTGACGCTGTTGCAATCACTCCCACTGTCACTTCCCAAGTCTTGATTGGACTTTCCAGTCTTATCTTACACAAGGGAACACTAAATCTCTCTCCATTTGTTCCACAGATTACCACTCTCTTGGGTAACGTTTCAGAAGAAGTGCAAATATTTTCATCACTTACTATTAGAGACTGACCAGTATCCATATCTCTCAATATTTTAACTTCTTTACCATCTCTCCCTGTTCTACCCGAGTAAACCTTCCCCACAGAGGCGATGTCTTTGAAGAGATCGGGCACTATCTTACTGTGCAGCCCATTACCAGGCTGTGCACTCTCCTGCATCTCCTTGACTTCTCTTGGGATTTCCTTCACCACCTTAACTAATCGCACTGGTTTGGCCTGTTTTACCACATGTTTTTTTCCTAGTGCCTCTCTTAATCCCTGAGCAGTGTGACTTTGTGTGTCCCCCTCTGTTACAGTGAAAACACCTGAGGTCTTTCAGCTCTTTTCCACCCTCTTTGGTTTCTTTTTTCATATGTGGTAAACTGTTCCCAGTGTGATCTACTTGTTGTTTTTCATTGAAGGATCTCCCTCTTTCCCAGTTTCTATCCCTCACGGAATGATGTTGCTGGGAAGCTAGATTTTGATTTATGCACTAATCTGTATTTATCTGCTATCTCTGCAGCTCTTTTTGCTGTTTTAACTTTCTGTTCCTCAACATGAGTTCTTCTCATTTCTGGAAGTGAGTTTTTGAACTCCTCCAGCAGAATAATATTTCTAAGGTCTTCATATTTCTTTTCTATCTTTAATGTTCTCACCTCTCTATTGAAGTTGCTCTGTTTAATTCTTTCAAATTCGACATAAGTCTGACTTGGTTCCTTCCTTTTATTTCTGAACAGTAGTCCATTGTTTGTGGTAGCAATTTGTAGGCACTCAAAATAACCTGTTTAGCTACTTCATATTCTCTTGACACCTCCTCTGACAGCACTGACCCTGCCTACCAACTTGGTCTGAATTAACATTAACCATATAGTCTCTGGCCAGCTCATCCGTTTAGCCCATTTCTCAAAGGAAGTGAAAATGGCTTCTACATCTTTTTCATCGAATTTTAGTAATGTTTTGACATATTTGTATATATCCCAATCAGGCTGTTGGCCACGATGAAGCTGTTTGCTCATCCTCACTTCTATTTTGTACTTTTCCTTCTGCCATTTGAAGTCTTTTTGCTTCAAGTTCCAATTTCATCTTTTCCAAATCGAACATTCTTTCTTCTCTTTTTTCCTTTCTAACTCCAATTGTCGTATTAGCAATTTAGCTTTTTTCTAACTCTGCTGCACTTGCCTCTTTCTCTGGTATACCTAAATGCTCGACGAACTCCTTCACGATTTCAGCTTTCCTCTTGGCCCTCGTTAAACCCAATTCTAGCCTGTTTGCTAAGTCTAAGTGTACGTCCTTCCTCTGTCTTTCTGAATTTTCTTGGCAAATTTGGGAAGCATCTTCAAACCCTACAACCTCTTTAGCAATGTTAAGAGCCTTTTGATTTAACCAACCACAAATAACCGAAATTAAACAGATTTTCCACTTCTCACCTAGGTTTTATTTAGAGAGAGAGGACACAAATCTCCAAGTCTTTTTAAATCTGCCCAAATCCATTCAGATCCTGCACACAAACTGGCCAGGTACCAGACTCAAACCCCCAATCTGTTACAAAGGTGTTAGAACATAGAACAATACAGCGCAGAACAGGCCCTTCGGCCCTCGATGTTGCACCGACCTGTGAACTAATCTAAGCCCACCCCCTACACTATCCCATCATCATCCATATGCTTATCCAAGGACTGTTTAAATGCCCCTAATGTGGCTGAGTTAACTACACTCGCAGGCAGGGCATTCCACGCCCTTACTACTCTCTGAGTAAAGAACCTGCCTCTGACATCTGTCTTAAATCTATCACCCCTCAATTTGCAGCTATACCGCCTCATACTAGCCGATGTCATCATCCTAGGAAAAAGACTCTCACTGTCCACCCTATCTAATCCTCTCATCATTTTGTAGGTCTCGATTAAATCCCCTCTTAGCCTTCTTCTCTCCAATGAGAACAGACCCAAGTCCCTCAGCCTTTCCTCATAAGACCTTCGCTTCAGACCAGGCAACATCCTGGTAAATCTCCTCTGCACTTTTTCCAATGCTTCCACATCCTTCCTGTAATGGGGCAACCAGAACTGTGCGCAATATTCCAAGTGAGGCCGCACTAGCGTTTTGTACAGTTGCAGCATGACATCACGGCTCCGGAACTCAATCCCTCTACCAATGGAACCTAACACACAGTATGTCTTCTTAACAGCACTATCAACCTGGGTGGCAACTTTCAGGGATCTATGTACCTGGACACCAAGATCCCTCTGCACATCCACACTACCAAGAATCTTTCCATTGACCCAGTATTCTGCCTTCCTATTATTCTTCCCAAAGTGTAGCACCTCACATTTATCTGCATTGAACTCCATTTTCCACCTTTCAGCCCAATTCTGCAGTTTATCCAAGTCTCCCTGCAACCTGCAACATTCTTCCACACTGTCCACCACTCCACCTACTTTAGTGTCATCTGCAAACTTACTAACCCATCCACCATGTCTGCGTCCAAGTCATTTATAAAAATGACAAACAGCAGTGGTCCCAAAACAGATCCTTGTGGTACACCACTAGTAACCGGACTCCAGGCTGAATATTTTCCATCAACCACCACTCTTTGCCTTCTTTCAGAAAGCCAGTTTCTAATCCAAACTGCTAAATCTCCCTCAATCCCATGCCTCCGCATTTTCTCCAATAGCCTACCATGTGGAACCTTATCAAAGGCTTTACTGAAGTCCATGTACACCACGTCAACTGCCCTACCCTCATCCACATGCTTGGTCACCTTCTCAAAAAACTCAATGAGGTTTGTGAGACACGACCTGCCCTTGACAAATCCATGTTGACTACCTCCAATCAAATTGCTGCTTGCTAGATGATTATAAATCCTATCTCTTATAATCCTTTCCAAAACTTTTCATACAACAGATGTAAGGCTCACTGGTCTATAATTACCTGGGTCATCTCTACTGCCCTTCTTGAACAAGGACACAACATTTGTAATCTTCCAGTCATCTGGTACTAAACCTGTAGCCAATGACGACTCAAAGATCAAGGCCAAAGGCTCCGCCATCTCCTCCCTCGCGTCCCAGAGAATCCTCGGAAAAATCCCATCCGGCCCAGTGGATTTATCTACCTTCACAACTTCTAGGATTGATAACACCTCCTCCTTACTAACCTCAATCCTTTCGAGTCTAATAGCCCGTATCTCAGTCTTCTCCTCTACAATATTCTCCTTTTCCCGAGTGAAAACAGATGAGAAATATTTGTTTAGCACCTCTCCGATCTCCACAGGCTCCACACACAACTTCCCACTTCTGTCTTTGACTGGCCCTATTCTTACCCTAGTCATCCTTTTATTCCCCACATACCTATAGAAAGCTTTAGGGTTCTCCTTAATTCTACCTGCTAATGACTGCTCATGTCCCCTCCTTGCTCTTCTTAACTCTCTCTTTAAATCCTTCCTAGCTAATCTGTAACTCTCCATTGCCTCATCTGAAGCATCTCGTCTCAATGTCACATAAGCCTCCCTCTTCCGCTTAACAAGAGATACAATTTCTTTTGTAAACCAAGGTTCCCTTACCTTATCACTTCCTCCCTGCCTGACAGGGACCTACCTATCAAGGACACGCAATATCTGTTCCTTAAACCAGCTCCACATTTCGATTGTCCCCATCCCCTGCATTTTGCTACCCCATTCTATCCCTCCTATTGTCGATACTCCTCTGATAATTAAAACCGAAACCCTCAGAGGAGCTCATCTCACCTCGTAATCTATTAAAGGAAATGTGAAAAGTGGTATAACACGCCTCTCACCTCTCAATCTGTTATAAAGGAGACGTGAAGTAAAATGAACTCATGACAGTCACCCTACAATCAACAAGTAACAATTTATTTATCTGACTCTAACTGTAAACAAATTAACAGAACTACTAACAAACCAAACAATTCCCCCTTAACTACTAACTATTCCCGAATAAAACAAAATTCTAATGGTATGGTATTCCAATAGAAACAACTCCCACTTATATAAACCAAATTAATAGAAATAAATTAAAGCTTAATCTCTCAAAATTACAGTCAGGATAAGTCTTCTGGAATGTTCTTTGCCTTCTCCACTGTCCACCAGTCAGGAACACCTTCCTCTGTTGAATTCTTGTGTCAGGAATATTAGCTAAGAGTGCTGTGGTACATTTATTTAAATGTTTCTCAATCTGAAATCTTAGAGCTTTCTGTGAGAGCCAGTGATTCTCTGCTGCTTTAGAGCTGATGGCTGTTGAGAGCTGGTCTCTTAACAGATGGCATTTTGCCCTCACACTGATTTTCAAATGCTCTCTTATTTTATACCCTTGATGACTTATTAATTTCTTATAATAGGATTGGTCTGAGGCTGTCAAAACCATCAGATTTAAATTTAATTGGGTTTTGATATCTCGGGCCTAGCTTAAATTAATTGGCTAAATTCAAAACCCTGCTGTCTTGGTAAAAGTGCTGTTTTGCCTGCTAACAGTATAGCCTTTTGACGCAGTGTTTAAATTTCAAGAAATATTTGTGCATCCGCTGCTGCCTGCAGACTTTTTTTTAAATCTCCAAGCCTAATAAAACACATCTTTTAAAGGGACCACACCTCCCCCCATCATTTACAAACAAACTCTAACATCCTGCCTTCCAATCCACAAGTACTATACCAACTTCACAACACTTGGCCCGTCATGAGTTCACGGCCAAAACCCAGTATTGAATGAACCAAAGACCTTTAGATCTTCAGTCTAATACTCTCCCAATTGGAGTATTTCACCCAGGTCTTATTGCCTCCCATTCCTTCTTTCAGCAGGCTTTCCCAAACCTGAAATCTGCTAAAGTTTAAGTGCCTTGGCATTTCAGGCTTTCCCACTGTGTGTTCAATGGGAATAATGGGTAGAATATTGTTCTCTATGTACAGTCCCCATTGTTGATTGGGACATTGCTGGTGCTCTGGAGGCTATTTGATCAGGAGTGTTCTGGTACTTTGCCTATCCTTATTGTACCATATTTAGTCCTTGCTGTGTATTGCAATATCTAATGGAACCCCAGCAACATTAAAGATTTTTCTGAAGGTCACTTAGTGAAGATGCTTAGAGACTGACAACACAAATTAGCCTTTTAGATTCTTTGCAATCATGAGATTTCAATCCAGTACTGGAGAGAACGTTACTTGTTGCTCAGTAAAAATGGAATTAAAATGAATTGGATGGAGAGAAATAGCAAAACATCGGGAAGCAGTTAGGCAGTTAATGTTGACCGATCCAGCAAAGTCCATATCCCTTGAATGGAAGAAAGAAATGTGGCCATTACAGAGTGGCGTGTGCACCCTCAGAACGTTATAGCCAATCTGGGAAGTATTCTTTGAAAAGTTATCACTGACTTAATGTCAGAGGGAATCAGTTAGCTCAGTTGGTTGGATGGCTGGTTTGCAATGTGGAGTGATGCCAACAGCTTGGGTTCAATTCTCAAACCAGCTGAAGTTACCATGAAGGACTCTCCCTCTCAACATCTCCCTTTCCCAAGGCATGATGACCTTCAGATTAAACCACCGCTCTTTCTCACGAGACAGCAGCCCTATAGTGTGGTAAGTCTCTAATGAAATTGCCTAAAGTAAGAAACAAAGCAACCATTTGTGCACAGCAAGCTCACACAAATGGTTATGTATTACTGACTAGTTAATCTATCTCACATGATGTGAGGGATAAATACCAGCCAGGATATTGGCAAGAGAGATAAAAGGTACTGCAGATGCTGGAGAATCCGAGATAACAAGCGTGGGGCTGGATGAACACAGCAGGTCAAGCAGCATCATAGGAGCAGGAAAACTTGACGTTTCAGGCCTAAAGTTTTCCTGCTCCTATGATGCTGCTTGATCTGCTGTGTTCATCCAGCCCCATGCTTGTTATCTAGGATATTGGCAAGAGCTGTTTGAAATTGCAGCATGGAATCTTTTCATTTACCTCAATTGGGGCCTGAAGTCAATATTGCACCTTCAACCACCTGGCACTGCCTTATTACTGCACTAGAGCATTCTCCTAGAATCTGCCCTTAAACTTTTATAATAGGGCTTGAACGCACATCCTTATTCCCCAAAGGTAAGAAGCTGTTTCTTGAGGTTTTCTTAAAGCATGTACTTTGATGTTATAGTTCAGTGAATGGATGGTTTGGGTAATGTAAAACCAAACTGTGTAGACCAGAGATGCCCCAGGTTGGATCCCTTGTCTTTGTGGATTCTGGGTTAGGCTGTAATGTACAATGTAGTAGCCCCAAAGCACCTGAGTTGAGGAGTGGTCCCTGGCTTTTATCCCAACCAGAAAATATTGCTTTAGTTGGTTTCAGGCAGGGATTTGGCTGCACAGTAGAAAGGACTGGCACAGTCATTAGAAGAACCATGAGGTTGTTGTAGTTGGGTCACGAATACTGAGTCAGCATAGGAGAAGGGGGAATTGATGAGGGGACAAGAAAAGATCATTTTAATAGTGCCATGTCTATATTTAGTAATCGTAATGATTGCTGACCTTCATTCAAGAGAGATAGTCCGTAGGCAGTTATCACAGATGTAGATCCAGTGGTGATGGTTTGCTGCTGTAAAGTCTCTGAATATGCACTTCTTGCGTCTGAGAATATCATACTGTAGGGACCTCTTCTCCACCCCAAACCTGCAGCATCCTACAAATTTTAATCTGCTGTCATGGACCTGGTGTGAACAACCGTGATCTAAGGTGGGGCCCACACTGTAGGTATCTTCTTCTCAGGGAGTCACTTGGGACCCTTCTTCCACTGTGGATCTGTGGGTCCTGAGGTGATTAAACAGCCCAGTGGTGGATCCACACACCCTGCTGGAGGTGAGGCAGGTGATGTTTAAACAAGTAGGTGGCGGGGTGAGGGTGCTCAGATGTTCACACGCCCCTTCTACCATTTTCACTTGGCTTCCAGCTGAACTGGTTGAAGAGGCTCAAGACACCTTCGCAGGCACTGCTCTACTTTTGTTCTATTTGCTCATGGGGATGTGGGTGTCATTACCTAGACCAACATTCATTGCCCATCCCTGGTCACCCAGAGGCAGTTAAGAGTCAACTACCTGTGTGTCAGGAGTCATATGTAGGCCAGACCAGGTAAGGATGGCATATTTCCTTCCCAAAAGGCCATTAGTGAACCAGATGGGTTATTTACAACGATCGCTAGAGATTGCTGTTATCTTTTTGGTACCAAATTTTCATTGAATTCAAGTTTCCCCATCTGCCATGTGGGATTTGAACGTTGTACCTACAATTAGAACCTGAGGATTTTGCATTACTAGCCCACTCACATTACCAGTATGCCACCTTCGGCCTTGGCCAATTCGAGGTTGGAACTTGCCACCTTAATGCTTCTCCCAAAGTTAAATTGCTACGCGATAATTGAGACCATGGACCCTGTCCTCTCTAGATATTTAGCCAGGCAGGAACTGCAACCTCCTGTAAAATACAGACCATGATTTTCAATCAAATTCCTACGTCCATAGCTAATGTATAAAAAAAAAATTTGGTATTTATTTAGTAGCTGTTTGTGGAACGTAGTGCATGCGAATTGGTTGCCATAGTTCAATGGACTATACATTTTCCTTTATTCATTCACGGGATAAGGGCGTCGCTGGTGATGCAGCATTTATTGCCAGACGGCAGTTAAGAGTCAACCACATTTACTGTGGGTCTGGAGTCACATGTAGGCCAGACCAGGTAAGGATGGCAGTTTCCTTTCCTCAAGGTTATTAGTGAATCAGATGGGCTTTTGCCACTGAAAAGACACTGAATTGACTGTGAAGACAAATTTCCAATCCACAACAAAGTAAAGCTTCATTTTGGGGCAGGCAGAAAAGTGGAATTGAAGCCACAATCAGATCCACCAAGATCTTATTGAATGGCAAGGCAGGCTTGATGGGCTGAATGGCCTGAACTCATTCCTATTCCCTATGTTCTTTCAAACCAAAGTTGTTAATGAATCTGTCTGGATGAGGAAGTATAAGGACGCTGATTAGAACTATTCTTCCCTAAAATGCTGTGCAAGAAACTCTAATGTGTCAAGATAACACTTGACTCAGTTTGTTTAAAAGGCTGTCCCTGTGGTAAATGTAAGTGTATTGAAGTACCTGTATATATTTTTGAACATTAAAAAACCTCCAGAAAACCAAGAACTTGTATGTAAATCATAATGGCTGGCAGCAACTGCGTTGTTCCACTGCAATTTATGGCTTTCTCATAATCTCAAAGGAGAGAATGCCATAGTGTTGCAAATGCATTTTACATTTATACTTTTACATTTATATTGTTCCTTTTACTGCCAAACCAGTCAATTCCTTTTGAAGGAGTTTGTCAGCAGTAGGCTAGATATTAATCTAGCTTAGTAATCTATCTGTTTATTTCCCATGGCTAATCTACCTCATCTGCACATCTTTGGACTGTGGGAGAAAACCAGAGGACTGAGAGGAAACCCACACAGACATGGGGTGATTGTGCAAACTCCACACAGGCAGTCATCCAAGGGTGGAATTGAACCCGGGTCCCTGGCGCTGTGAAACAACAGTGCTAACCATGCCAAAGAAGAAAGGTGATTGAGCAGGAACCACTCACCTGCTCCTCTTTTATGGAACCAGGGTTCTTTTCATCACAGAACCCCTACAGTGTGGAAACAGGCCATTCAGTCCAACAAGTCCACACTGCCCCTCTGAAGAGCATCCCACCCAGACCCATTTCCCTACCTCTGATTTCCCATGTATAACCCACATGACCCAAAGATCCCTGGACAATTTAGCATGCCCAATCCACCTAACCTGCACATCTTTGGACTGTGGTAGGAAACGGGAGCACCCTGCAGAAACCCATGCAGATACGGGGAGAATGTGCAAACTCCACACAGACAGTTGCCTGAGAGTGGAATCGAACCCGGGTCCTGGCGCTGTGAGGCAGAAGTGCTAAACACTGCGCCACCATGCTGCTCCACAGAAGAGCTTTAACATTCTATCCAAAATGTGGCACCTCTGTGATGGTACCACACCCTCTGTACTGGCACAGAAGTGAACTCAGGCACTCTTCAATTTAGAGAGAATTGTTTTAACAAAAGGCTGACTAGTATCGTGAGTAAAGTGGGTGAACATTTGATCCATTCTCTACTCTTCATTCTTGCATTGCCTGATTAATGGACTCAATCATGTACTCATCAAAGGCAAAAAATAATGGTGCTGAAAAAGCCCCCTTGATGGAGGGATCAATGATTGGGGGGCATAGATTTAAGATAAGGTGCAGAAGATTTAAAAGAGATGTGAGGAAACCCTTTTTCACCCAGAGAGTGGTGAAAGTCTGGAACTGACTGCCTGTATGGGTGGTAGAGGCACTGAAGGTGTATTTAGATCTGCACTCGTGATGCGAAGCATACAAAGCTATTGGCCAAGTGCTCGAAAATGTGATTAGAATAGTTAAGTCGTTGTTTTTGACTAATTTGGATGTGGTAGGCTAAAGGACTTCTTCTGTGATGTAGATCTCTATGACTTTGTTGAAGAACTAGTACCAGCAAAGATACGATGGACAGAAAGCATCCTTCTAGATTGTTATAGGTGCAGTTTCATTCCTGACATTGGTAAGGCCATGGAGAGATTTGATATGAATTTTTAGTACAAGTATTTTTAGTAGTATTTTTAAGTTTTAGTAGGTTGGTACAACATTGTGGGCTGAAGGGCCTGTACTGTGCTGTACTGTTCTGTGTTCTGTGTTCTCTTCTATGTTTGGTGTTGCTATGTGTGCAGATTTCTAACTGATAGCAAATAAGTTACAGATTTGAGGTTTCCCAAAACCCATTAAAATTGTACTGAAGTGCATGGTGTCATTGAGTTTGAGTAAACGTCACGTGATCTTTATAGAACTTGTAATCTATGAAGTTCTCACCATTCGTTTTCCTTTCAATAGTTTGAAGCGATAACAGTCCTCCCTCAAACAAAGTATTCACCATAATCAACTTGCACCAGCTCAAATCACATTACACATTACATGTGCCAAGAATTCCTGCTGCCTGCCAAGGAGAGAGCATTGCACAAGTTGGAAAGCTATTGGTTGGAGGGCTGGGTGTGAGGAAGTGTCATGAGTTACAGAATGGCCAAGTCAGCTGACACAATTGTACTGCTTGAATCCAGCACTGCTCTGATTCTTGGGCATGCTTAAAGGTCATTTTCCTCAGCTGCTTAGGGCTTCAGGTTGTTAAGGGCAAACAACAGCTGTTGACTGATGAAGGCTGCAGTGTTGGCCGTAAGGTTGGTTAAGTAGGCTCTCTGAAGGTCCTTGCAAGGCCATTTGTATCTTGCACCAATTTGAACTGAAGTTTGATTCTGTGGCTGAGAGATAAAAGGTACTGCAGATGCTGGAGAATCCGAGATAACAAGCATGGGGCTGGATGAACACAGCAGGTCAAGCAGCATCATAGGAGCAGGAAAACTTGACGTTTCGGGCCTAAACCCTTCATC
>JAHRHZ010000034.1:8770845-8792154 GCA_024137785.1 Ginglymostoma cirratum | reverse complement strand
TCCTATGATGCTGCTTGACCTGCTGTGTTCATCCAGCCCCATGCTTGTTATCTTTGATTCTGTGGCTAGTATTTTTCCTCCAAGTAACTTGTCCAACAAAGCTCAGACACTGAGCATTCATGCTGAGAAAGATCAGATGATCAGGGCATACATAAGTTGAGGGGGTGTTGTACTGTCTTTCAGAGCCCTTCAGTCTACTGTTTCGGGTACAAATGGTACTAATTTTGGCACTGTTCAAGGAAAAACAGGGAACTCGGTGGATGTTCTGGTGAAGATCCAACCCTTCACTGAGAGACCAACAAAAAAAAGGAAGGGTTGGAATGATTGAACTATAGGGAGAGGCTGAGTAGGCTGGGGCTATTTTCCCTGGATCATCGGAGGCTGAGGGGTGACCTTATAGAGGTTTATAAAATCATGAGGGGCATGGATAGGGTAAATAGACAAGGTCTTTTCCCGGGGTAGGGGGATCCAAAACTGGAGGGCATAGGTTTAAGGTGAGAGGCGAAAGATTTAAAAGGGATCTAAGGGGCAACTTTTTGACGCAGAGGGTGGTGCGTGTATGGAATGAGGAGCCAGTGGAAGTGGTGGAGGCTGGTACAATTACAACATTTAAAACACATCTGGATGGGTATATGGGCCAAATGCTGGCAAATAGGTCAACATTTATTTAGGATATCTGGTCAGCATGGATGAATCGGACTGAAGGGTCTGTTTCCATGCTGATATATCTGTATGACTGTAAGTGCCTACCAGCAGTCAACCCCTTGCCCTGTGTCCAATGCCCTGTGTCTAATCCCCAAGTGTCTTTATTTGAGGACTGCCCCAGCCCACAGTGACCCATACAGGCTGACCTATCGGACAGGCTGCATAGAGACAGACCAGCTTGTGACTGGGTTAAGCCCAGCAGTTCTAGACCGAGATCCTCAGGAAGGTTGATCTGAGGCCTTCCCCACCCAGATCTTAATCCTTGTGGAGGTGGGAGGGCAGAGGGATTTGGATCGGCTCTGCCTAAGTTCATAGAATCCCTACGGTGCGGATGCAGGCCTTTTGACCCATTGGGTCCACACCAACTCTCCAAAGAAATTGCCAGCCAGACCCACCCTATCCTTGTAAGCCTACATTTCCCATGGCTAACTAACCTAACCTGCACATCCCTGGACACTATGGAACAACTTCCCATGGCCAATCCATCTAACTTGCATATCTTTGGACTGTGAGAGGAAACTGGAGCACCCGGAGGAAACCCACACAGACACGAGAAGAATATGCACACTCCACACAGCCAGTGAGCTGAGGGTGGAATCGAACCCGGGTCCCTGGCGCTGTGAGGCAGCAGTGCTACCCTCAAGTTAAGTAACTTGCCCTCCTGGCTCCAAACCCGCCACACCTGAGAGTGGGAGATACCACCGACAATCATTCATGCCCGCATCCCATTCAAAAGACTTTCACACTGCAACACTGTTGGGGAGGTGATGGCCTCGTGGTATTATTATTAGACTATTAATCAAGTAATGTTCTAGGACCTGGGTTCAAATCCCACCAAAGCAGATGGTGGAGTTTGAATTCAAAGGAAAAACTCTGGAATTAAGAGTCTAATAATGACTATGAATCCATTGTCTATTGGTGGGAAAAACCCATCTGGTTCACTCCTGACCTCTAGGGAGGGAAATCTGCCATCCTTACTTGGTCTGGCCTTTGTGACTCCAGACCCACAGTAACATGGTTGACTGTTAACAATTAGGGACAGTCAATAAATGTTCACATCTGTGAATGAGTGAAAATAAATCTGTGTCAGATTATGTGCCAGTGCTTCTGGAGCAAGGCTTGAGTCCATAGTCTTCAGGATTGAGGCGAGTCTGTTATCACCCACCCAAGGCAAAAACTGTCATGGGTTGTTGTTTTCCACATCTGGAGCTAGTGTGTGCAGAATGTGAAAAATACCAAATGAGATCTTCGGCTTTGCCCAATACCGGTATTTTAATTACTTTATCTCAGATGTTCCTTTAATGCTGAAGCTCAGTGAAAAGGTGAGGAAGGGAAAAAGGATATTATATATTTCAGAGTTCTCCAAATCTACAATCATTGTGGAATTCAGTAATGCTCCCTTGGCACACTGACATGCCTCCTAAAAGCTTTAATAATCATTCTCATTGTCATTTGGCAATAAATATTGGACCAGCTTGTTATCAACCAGACCCAAAAATTTGTGTTGCTGTCTGATATAAAACAAACACTTGGACCTGGAAGTGAGAGAGAATGGCAGGCAGGGTTTGGTCACCAATTATCTAGTATAGACAGACCTTGAGATTGATTGTTAGAGAGGTTAGCATTGACTCTAATAACCTCATTGAGTGAGTGGTTAATCTGCACCACAGGCTCACTTGGGAGACCTTGGATGCAGTTAATACTGGTTTATTCAGATGCAAATTAGTTAGAAAACATTTCTAACACAATACGTGAGTAATTTGAGGTGTGACATGGTTAATGTAGCGTGCTAAAGAGGGAAAAAGATGACTTTAGACTATCATTCCTAAAGATTCCCACCACGGAATTTTTCTCACACAGCTGGCCATGTTACAGACTAATTGTTAGATGAGAAAGCACAGTATTAACACAATTGAGCAGTAATTTCATTATAGTAGAACAAACAAGAAGTGAGATAGGAGGAGGAGAACTGTGTGGATCTTTGTTTTTGTCACTTGTACAATGTGCTTCTGTGAATAACCAAGTATCCACTTGTGATAGTGAATTGCACGATAGCAGTTCCCCACTGAACTATCGATCAAACCCACATTTAGCAAATCCCTTGGTGATCTCATTTGATGGCGTAGTGTTAACCATTGATCATTTGCTGTAGTGGTGTTATGTTTCACTGATACAATAATCTAATTTCCTGACAAAAAAAAGCGTTAGCTTATATAGGATACCTTAAAAACATAAAATGGTTTGATCGATAGAAAACTTGTTATGTCTAACTGACCTGGAGAGAAATGGTGTTTGTGAATCAGTCCACAATGGATGAGTCCCTTTGATATGGTGGTCCCTGTTTGTAGAAAGTGTCAGTAAAATTTGTCAGCTTACGGGTGATAGAAATGTAGCTGGAAGGAAGGATATCACTGTTCAACCAACTATACCTATCATCTGACCACAACAACTGGGAAACTAGCAAGACCAGTCTGGATGTGCAACCACATCTCCAGGATTTCCCTTTCCTCATTGGAACCACAATTGCCCAAAGCTGTTCCATCATTCCACAAGACAAAGGCCAAGAAAGTGATGGAACGTTTCCCACTTGCCTGGATAAGTGCAGCTCCAAAAAGCACTCAAACAGCTCAGTAGCATTCAGGACAAAGCAGCCCCCTTGACTGGAACCCCATCTACCACTTTCAATACTTATTTCCTCCACCACTGATGGAACTTGGAAAGGAGGGAATATGAGGCAATTTTGCAAGGTCTGTTCAGTGCAGGTCTCAAAACCCTCACCTTTGAATACCTTCAATGTAATCAACCCCTTTCCCCTTCTCACACATACACTGTTACCAGCCCCTCTCTAAAGGTTGGTAAGTCGTCTGGACCTGATGGGATGTATCATAGGATTGTAAAGGAACTAGCTGCAGAGATCATGGATGTACTGCTAGTAGATTGGATTCTGGGAAAGACCCCAGAGGCCTGGAAAACTGCCAAAATAAAACCGTTATTTAAAAAGGAAAGGAAAGGAAAACCAGGCAACCATACTCCAATTAGCTTTATGTCTGTTATTGGGAAAATGTTAGAGTCTATTATAAAGGACGTAATTGCAGTCCATTCAGGAGTATATAATATGATGAAGTAGAGTAAGCATGGCTTCATAAAGGGGAAATCATGCTGAACAAACTCACTAGAATTCTTTTGAGGAGGTACCAATCAGGATAAATAAAGGGGAAGCAGTGGATGCAATGTATTTGTATTTACATATGGTGTTTGACAAGGTGCCAACACATTGGGCTACTTAACAAGGTAAGAGCCCATGGTGTTGGAGATACTATGTTAGCATGGATAGAGGATTGGCTGAATAATGGAAAACTGAAAGTTGGGATAAGGGAGGCAGTAAATTTGGGGAGGATTTGAGATTTTGAAGTAGTAACAGGTTCTGGGGAGCAGGCAGGAAGGTGGATTTGAGGCTGAGATGATGATCATGTTGAATGGTGGCACAGCCTCGAGGGCTGATTTGTCCAGTCCACCCCTTGGTTCCTATGTGGCTCAATGTTAATCTTTGTCCAGTGAAACTGCTCAGAGATGCCTTGTGACATTTTATGATGTTAAAAGCACAGTATAAGGGCAAACTATTAAAGGGAATATTCTTTAAGCTGAAGCTCAGCTCCTATAAAAAGAGAAGGTAGCATTTTTATCCTGTAAACATCCTTGTAATACTTGCAGCAGTAATTGATTTTGAGCACAAAATTGGTCATCTTTGTGGTTGAATCCGTCAATTCCCATCTTAATTCATGGCATCCCAAGATTTTAACTTTCAGGCAATGTTTCGTTGATGGGCTGAAGGGCCAGTCCCTGTGCTGTAGACCTCTATGATACTATGACTATGAAGTTCACACATGTTGTTGTTTTACATAGAATACATAGCGACCAGTGTCCTGTATACCTTACTTTGCATCGCAGGCAACAGGCATTTACGTTACAAGGCTTCAACAGTTGACTTGCTGCTGACTAGCAGAAGGTATTTGCTTCCAATGACTGGGAGCTTTAATCAAAATAGATGTGATGTCATCCTATTGGGAGAAGTCAGGCCCGGCCAATCATTGCCTGGGGTTTTCGACACAGTGAGGTCTCCTTTTTCAGTCTAACCGATCCAAGCTATTTTAAAGCCACATTATTCACAGCTGCACTTGACAATTAGCTGCAGGAGTCTCGTAGCTACATTTCTTCATTCAGTGTACTCAAGTGAGGCAAAGGATCCTGGAGCTATCGCATAGAATATTCAACTTGTTGTCTTGGAATTGTGTGCATAAAGGGGAACACTGTTTTTAGCTGGGGGGAAGACAAGAAAGCTTTGCTGATTTTTGCTTTGGTTTGCGTGTGTGTGTGTGTGTGTGTGTGTGTGTGTGTGTGTGTAGGCGTGTGTGTTGTGAGGACCAGCTGCATTGATTTGCTTCCTGACCCAGCACTGAACACTATTTGCCCAGCGTAGCCTCTTACTCACCCAACACTTGGCATGAATGACTGCCGTTGCTGCCGGGCCCGTTACTGCTCATGAAGCGTTTTGGCAGCCTTAGAGGGAGTAAGAAACGAAAGGACCAGGAGGAAAAACCAGAGAGACGCCAGTCAGAACCTCATGGCCTCTTAGGTAAGGAAGTGATGGTTATGGGTCGTAATTAGGAGATTGTATCATTTCAAGATAATTCACATTTTGTGTCTGTAGATCCACCAATTTACTGATTGACGAAGTTTGGTCTGCCACTCCTCCCCACAAGCCCCAACCTTTTGCTATCATGAGAATGTTAGTGTAATACATTATCTAGTTGATCTGGTCATTTATTTTGTTAATGTTAATGGGAGCTTGCTATGCAGTTGGTGGCTGTGTTTTGCGCATTGCAACAGGGATTGCAAGTCAAGAAGTACCTTATTAATTTGAGTCTAAAAGGCTCTAGAAGTGCTCATTTGAGCCAGATTGGCATTTTTAGTAAAATAAATCCTGTCATGGTAAGCAGTTTGACACAAATTGGTGAATCATGTTGGAGAATGAAATGAACTGAATCATGGGATTTCTTTGGGACGGTGCTGCTTCACACCCTGCAATCCCCACAACCCCTCAAAACGATGAATTGCTTTTTGTGGCCAGATGAGACACCAACTCCAGGCGCCAAGTAAAGTCAGAGGGTGTTGACCTTCCTTGTTCTCGAGTTGTTCACGGGGGTCAGTTGATTGGTCACTTTGGGGTTAGGGTACAGTGGTACAGTGAGCATGGAGCAAGTTACCTACCTGTTGTTTCCATTGTGCAACATTTTAGTGAGTGAGGAAGAGATGAATTTCTTAATTTCTATTCTCAATTTCTAAACAGCCCGAAGCGCTTCACAGCCAGTCATGATGTTTTTGAAGCATCATCACTTGTGATAGAGAAAGCACGACAACCAATTCTGAGCACAGCAAGCCCCTGTAAACAGCCGTGTGATAATGACACTTCATCTGTTCAAGTGATGTTGGATGAAGGATAAATATCTGTCACTATACCGGGCAGTATTCTCCTGCTCCTCATTAGAATAGTGGCACAAGATCATTTATGTTTAGATGTGGAGGTACTGATGTTGGACTGGGGTGGACAAGGTCAGAAATTACACAATACCAGGTTATAGGTTGGACTGTTGAACTATAACCTGGTGCTGTGTGATTTCTGACTATGTTCAGATGAGAAGTGGTTATGTGGCTCTCCTTCCTACCTGCCTCTCCATTCACCTCTTTTTCTGCTTGTCATTTCAGTGAGTGTTTAACTGTTTAAGTGCTGTGACTGTAAAAGTCACACAGAGACAAGTTTTATTATGGTTATAGACGAAAAGGACAGTGCTTATTGTCTTTAATTACCAATAGATTTAGAGTGCTCCAACTCACATTGCATGCACCCAAGGGTCTCAAATACACACAAGTAGCTTGCAGAGGTGGAGGGAAGGTTAAATTATTTCAGAGTATCCACATGAAAGCAAATCATTTGCAGATCCTGCAGGTTGATGTATTTGGTGGTTTTGGGCCTTGATTGGTGACTTTTCCTAGTTTATGCACAGAGACAATTTAAATTCTGGGGGTCTTTGCCTCTGAAGTTAGCAGCTGTTTGATTTGTGTTGAGGTTGCTGTTGGCAGTGTTTGGCTGGTCAGATAAATGCAAGGTCGTGGAACAGTTGGAGAGGAAGAGAGACCATGAGTTCTCTTTTTGCCACTACCCCCTTACCCACTCACGCTGGGAAAGAATTCCTATTTAACAGAAAGGGTTGGCTTTCTTCCACGTGGCCTATATTCACAATCCAGCCACTTACTAAAAATGGTCACAGCAAACTAGGAAACACTCATTCCACGTGTTGTTTATGTGTTAATTGCTTCTTGTAGTGAGTTTTCTGAACAACTTGAAATGACATCTCTCCTCAGACATAGACACAGAAAGGATGTTTCCTCATGTGAGGCAATCTACAACGAGAGGTCATTGTTTTAGGATAGAAGTAGCAGATTTAAAACAGAGATGAAGAGAAATGACTTCTCTCAGAAAGTCATGAATCTGTGGAATTCACTGCTTCAGAGTGTGGTGGATGAAAGAACATAGGACAGTATAGCACAGACAAGCCTTTTGGCCCACGATGTTGTGCCAACCTATAATTCTACTCTAAGATGAAACTAACCTGCACACCCTTCATTTTAGTATCATCCAAGTGTCTATCCAAGAGTCGCTTAAATGTCCGTAATGTATCTGACTCTACTGCCACCGCCGGCAGCACATTCCATGCACCCACCACTCTCTGTATAAAGATGCTGTGACATTGAGTAAATTTCAGGAAGAGTTACAGATTTTTAATTAGTATTGGGTTGATAGGGTATGGAAAACTAGCAGGAAAGTGGTATTGAGGCCAAGATGAGACCAGGCATGATCATATTAAGTGGCAGAGCAGTCGAGGGGCTGAATTGCCTAGTTCTTATTCTTTTATTCTCAGACAGGGCCATTGTCCAATGTGATATGGCTAACTAATTGATCAATGCATAGTTCATACAATTGGCCATTCACACTCATTGAACCTGATTGTTTTTGTGGTCCACCTCTAGACAGAATGTTTCCTTTCATAGAATCAGAGAATCATGCAGTACTTCCTGGCAGTCTTCTAATTTGCAAGATGAAGTTATGTAAAAATTTATTCTGTGGTGTGTCCAATCAATAAATTAAGTCATTTTTGATTAAAACATGGTTTTAAAAACTATGGAGTTTCTGTTTAACATCTCATTCGAAAAATAGTTTTTCTGAAATTAAAACTAGCTACTAAAACCAGGTCCTTACATTCACTGAACTAAAATCAGTTCCTTACATTCACTGAACTAAAACCAGCTCCCTACATTCACTGAACGAAAACCAGATCCTTACATTCACTGAACGAAAACCGGGTCTCCACATTCACTGAACTAAAACCAGCTCCCTACATGCCCCAACTATAACCAGCTCCCTACATTTCCCTATTAAAACCAGCTTCCCATGGTCATTTTAGTAAAACAAACTCCCTATGCTTACTTGTGCTAAAACTACGTGTGTATGTTTGCAATAAAAAACTAGCTCCCTGTGTCTCTCATACTAGACTAGCTTCTATCTCCCAAGAGTCATAAAGTCACATTTTCATGTTGTTGGAACAACAAAGCTGTTTTTGATTACATCAATGAGAAAAATCCACGTAGCCAAGTGTGAATCCTCAACTCAATGTGCTGAGTGTAAAATTGCTTATTAATTCAGAAACGTCCAATGTCAGCGCAACCTGCAATTCCTAAATATAGCTCCACCAACTTTGGCCTCTTGCACATCCCTAAAGTTTGATCTCTCTGCCATTGACAGTCAAGTCTTCAGCTGCCTAGGCCATAAGCTCTGGAATTCCATTTCTAAAGTTAAACATAGAGGTTCAGCAAGCAGTTAGGAAAGCACATGGTTTGCTAATGTCATTACAATATGATTAAAATATAAGAATAAAGAAGTCTGACCAGAGTTATAAAAGGCATTGGTGTGGCCGCAAATATGCAGCACAGTTCTGGTCCCCTTACCTGTTTTTTCAAGAGATATTGCAACAAGGATTTACAAGACTGGTCCCAAGGACAAAGAGAGATTGAATAGACTAAGTTTGTATTCCCTGGCTTTTAGAAGAATGACAGGTGATCTAACATAAAGTTCAAAATGTACTTGATAGGGAAGTTTTGGGAAAATGACCCCTGGCCAGGAAATCTAAAACATGGGCTTCAAATGAGGATCTGCTATTCAGGACTGAGGTGAATAGAAATTTCTTCACTGAAAGTGCCATGAATCTTTTAATTCCTGCACTTCAGACAGCTGAGATACACAGTTGTTGAGTATATTCAAAATGGAAGTGGTTAGAATTTTGGATTTGAAGGGCGTTAAGTGGACAGTGTGAAAGAGTGAATTTGAGCAGGAGGATTGGCTGTGACTTTTTGAATGACAGAGCAGGCTCAATGTACTAAATGGCCAACTCCAGCTCCTATTTCAAAATCTCTCTAACACGCTACTACTTGCTTCTCCTTAAAGTCACTCCTTAAAATCTATGTCACTATTTTTTCACTTGGTCACTTGTCCCAATGTATGTTTGTATGTGGCTCACATTCAAATTTTGTTTGATAATATTCTCATGAAACAATGTTGGGATGTTTTACAACTTTTTAAATGCATGCTGTTGAGTATCTCTTGTTTACTGTATTCATCACGTACTTTTCTTTCACTCATGGGATGGGGGTGTCACTGGCTGGCCTAGCACTTATTGTTCATGCTTGTTGGCACTTGAGAAAGTGATGGTGAGCTGCCTCCTTGAACCGCTGCAGTCTGCCTTCTGTAGATAGATCCACAATGCTGTTAGGGAGGGAATTCCAGGATTTTGACCCAGTGACAGGGAAGGAACAGTGATATATTTCCAAGTCAGTATGGATGAGTGGCTTGGAGGGCAACTTGAAGGTGGTGGTGCTCCCATGTATCTGCTGCCCTTGTCCTTCTAGGTTGAAGTGGTCATGGATTTGGAAGGTGCTGTCTGAGGATTTTTGGTGAATTTCTGCAGTGCATCTTGTAGATAGTCCACACTGCTGCTACTGAGCACCGGTGGTGGAGGGAGTGGATGTTTATGGATGTGGTGCCAATCAAGTGTCCTGGATGGTGTCAAGCTTCTTGAGTGTTGTTGGAACTGCACTTATCCAGGCAAGTCAGGGGTATTCCATCACACTCTTGTCTTGTGCCTTGTAGGTGATGGACGGTGGTATCCCCCAGGATGTTAATAGTGGGGGATTCAGTACTGGTGATATTGAATATGAAGGGCAAATGGTTAGATTATCTCTTGTTGGAGATGATCATTGCTTGACACTTATGTGGTGTAAATTGTTACTTATCACTTTTCAACCCAAGCCTGGATGTTGTCCAGATCCTGTTGCATTTGACCTTGGGCTATTTAAATATCTGAGGGGCCATTGAATAGCGCTGAGCATTGTGTGGTCATCAGAAAACACCCCCACTTTTGACCTTACAATACAGAGAAGAAAGCTGATGAAGCAGCTGAAGGTGGTTGGGCCAAGAACACAACCCTCAGAAACCCTTGCAGAGATGACTGATCTCCAACAACCACACCCATTTTCCAACATGCCAGCAATGACACCAACCATTGGTGTTTTCCTCCTAATTCCTATTGATTCCAGTTTGTTAAGGCTTCTTGATGCTGCACACAGTCAAATGTATCCTTTGTGTCAGGGCTGTCACTCTCACCTCACTTCTGGAATTCAGCTCTTTTGTTCATGTTTGAACAAAGGCTGTAGTGAGGTCAGGAGCGGAACCCAAACTGGGCGTCACTGAACAGGTTGTTGCTGAGCAGGTGCTGCTTTATAGCACTGTTGATGTCACCTTCCATCACTTTACTGATGATTGACAGCAGACTGATGAGGCAGTAATTGGCCGTGTGGGGATTGTCCTGTATTTTCTGTACAGGACTTAATTGCTGTTTTTCGCATTGTCGGGTAGATACCAGTGTTGTAACTGTACTGGAACAGCTTGGCTATGGGAGCGGCAAGTTCTGGAGCACAAGTCTTCAGTACTATTGGCAGAATGTTGGCAGGGCCTGTAGCCTTTGTGGTATACAGGGCCTCTAACCATTTCTAGATATCATGTGGGGTGGGTCGAATTGGCTGAAGACTGTTATGTGTGTTGCTGGGACTTACAGAGAAGGCTGAGATGAATCATACACTTGGCATTTCTAGCTGGTAATTGTTGCAAATGCTTCAGCCTTATCTTTGGCACTGATGTGCTGGGTGGATATTTGTGGAGCCTCCTCTTTCACTTGTTTAATTTTCACCACTGTATGCAACTGGATGTGGCAGGACTGCAGAACTCAGATCTGATCCAGTGGTTCTGGGATCGCTTAACTTGCTGCTTATACAGTTTGGCATACAAGTAGTCCTGTTTGGTGGCTTCACCAGGTTGACGCCTTATCTTCAGGTATGTCCGGTGCTGCTCCTGGCATGCCCTCCTGCAATCTCCATTAAACCAGGGTTGATCCCCTGGAACGATGGTAATGGTTGACTGGGAGATATGCCGGGCCATGAGGTTACGGATTGTGCTGGAATACAATCCCATTGCTATTGATGGCCCACAGCACCTCATGAAGCTCAGTCTTGAGTTGCTAGATTTGCTTGATGTCGGTTCCATTTAGCGTGATGAGAGTGCCGCACACTACAGTGTAAAATATTCACACTGTGAAGGCAGGATTTAGTCTCCACAAGGACTGTGCAGTGGTCACCTCTACCAATACTGTCATGGATAGATGCATCTGCAGCAGGGTTAGATTGATAAGAGTGAGGTCAAGTATGTTTCTCCCTCTTATTGGTTCCCTCACCATAGGCCTGGTCTAGCGGCTTCATTCATTAGGACTCGACCAGCTCAATCTGTGATGCTGCTGCTGAGCTATTCTCGGTGGTGGACATTGTAATCCATCATCTAGAGTATGTTCTATACCCTTGCCACTTTCAGTGCTTCCTCGAAGTGTTGTTTAACCTGGAGGAGCACTGATTCATCAACCAGGGGAGGGTGGTACATGCTAACCAGTCGGAGGATTCCTGGGCCTAGTGTCATGAGACTCCCCGTGGGGTCAGGAGTCAGTGCTGAGTACTCCCAAGGCAACTCCCTCTGACTGTATACCACTGTGCCACCACCTCTGCTGATATACCAGGACATATACAGGGATGATGATGGTGCTGTCTAGGACATTATATGCAAGGTATGATTCCATGAGTATGACCATGTCATGTTGTAATTTTGGCACTAGCCTTCAAATTTTAGTAAGGAGGATTTTGTAGAGTCCATAGCGCGATTTTTGTCTTTGTCTTTTCTGGCACTTAGGTGAACATAGGTGGTCCTTCTGGTTTCATTTCTTGCAGTTTTCAAAACAAGAACATTACCTGAACATCTGAATTAATAATCTAGAGATAACATCTCCCCTCTTCAGTTAAACCAACTACCATTGCATTTGAATCTTTGATAAAAATTTTCAGAAAGCCCAAAACCAGAGTTGGTTGCTTAGAAGTGCACTGTGGATGTGGTAGCTAGCAATTTATGAATTGTAGGCAGTCCTTCTCTTTAAAAATCTCTTCAAAATTCTGAAGAAGTTTTGCTGAAATCTAACTTTACAATTTTGACAAGAGTAAGCTTTACTTGCAGAGAGCGCAGGTACAGCTGGTTGACGAGTTTTTGCAGGCCAGAAACTTTTCCTTTGTTGACTGGAGTTGTTGCTGTCGGTATCGTTGGTGGATTTTAATGTGGAGCAGAGCTGATCCTTAAGCTGACTGCTATTTCCAAAGTGTATAGTTAAAAAGGTGGGACTGAGGGACATAATATGACCAAAGCTTCTGGAGGAAGAGAAGCAGTTACCATCAACACACAGGCTGCAGTGTCTATGGCTCATTCCAGAGGTTAATTGGAAAACCAACTTCTTGTTGGATGGGTGCAACTTGAATCCCTGTTGTTTGGGTTTTATTTCTTGGAGACAGTGGTCAGTGTAGCAGGTTATAAAACAGAAATTAGTATTCCAGAGTGTTGATTGTCTTGCTAAGTTTGACTTCTGAGAGGTTTCTAGAAGGTTATTGTTGAGTCCAGTCACATGATTGAAGCAATCAATTTTTCAGGCTGTTTAATGTGTTTTTAAAATCAATATAGATAGGTGCTAAAACTGGGTTTTACTTTTTATTCATAAAAAAATTCCCCGGGTGTCATGTGCTTTACTAACAGATCCTCAGACAGCACCTTCCAAACCCACGACCACTTCCATCTAGAAGGACGGGGGCAGCAGAAACACGGGAATACCACCACCTTCAAGTTCTCCCCCAAGCCACTCACTATTCTGAACTGGAAATATATCGCTGTTCGTTCATTGTCGCCGGGTCAGAATCCTGGAATTCTCTCCCTAGGGGCATTGTGGGTCAACCCACGGCAGGTGGACTGCAGCAGTTCAAGAAGGCAGCTCACCACCACCTTCTCAAGGGGCACCTAGGGACGGGCAATAAATGCTGGCTCAGCCAGCAATACCCACATCTCAAAAAATGATTTTTAAAAAACTGCATTACCAATCCAGCCACCTTCAAGATTTGTGCATCAGCACCTTCAAGTTTCTTTCTTCTTGCATCCCTCTTTAAAATTGAACTATGTACCATTTAGCAGGCATAATAACCCATTCTTCCCATCAAAATGTATCACCTTCTACTTTCATGCATTGGATTTCTTCTGCCAAGTGTCTGTCCATTCCTGGCTTCCTTTCCTCTCTTGAAATCTGTCACCATCTTCCTCGGTGTTTACGATGCTTTAAAATATCTTGGCAGCTGCTGTTAAGTCCAAGTCATGAATGTAGATCAAAAGCTACAGAATTCGTGGCACTGAACCTTGGGGAAGATGACAGTTTACCTCCCTCTAGTCTGAATAATAGCCACTCACCGCAAAATCTGTTTTCTATATCTTTGGAAACTGTGTATCCATTCTGCAATGGCCCCACTTTTGCCCCTGTGCTTACATTTTGCTAACATGCCTGGTATGTGGCACTGTATCAAATATCTTTAAAGCCTTAAAAACCAAAAGAACTGTGGATGCTGTAAATCAGGAACAAAAACAGAAGTTGCTAGAAAAGCTCAGCAGGTCTGGCAGCATCTGTGAAGAAAAAAATCAGAGTTAACGTTTTGGGTCCAGTGACCCTTCCTCCGAACTCTTGAGAAACAATAGTAGCTATAGTACATTTGTGTACGCTTTCTGTCACCACAGCAAAAAATAAACTGAATCAAGTTAGGCAAATTCAGTTACCCTTAGCAAATTTGTGTTGGCTGTCGTATTGTACATGTTTATCCAGAGGTCTGTTAATTTTCTCCCGGGTTATTGTTACTAAAAGCTTCCTTGAGTGGATAATTGCCATGTTTAAACTCATCCCGATTTTGGAGTGAGAGTGTAACATTTACACTCCTCCAGTCTTCTGGCATTCCACCTGTATCTCCGAGTACTTGGAAGACTGTGACCAGAACCTCTGCAATTTCACTCTTACATCCGTCATGAACGTCCACAAGAGAAGATATCCTTTCCACACCAAGACCATTCAGTATCTTATTTATACGCTTTAATTAAGTCACTCCTCCCCCTCTAAGTCCCATTGGAATGGTTACAGCTAAGAATGAGGCCATTCATCCAGTTGAATCAATGCAACTCTCCATAAAAACAAGAAACAGTTGAGATGTATCTGAGAACATGAGGGAAGTAAGTGTTGATTCTGATTAGTCAGGGCATTACCCTGAGAAATGAACCAGCGAATAGTTGTTACCTAGTTTATTGAGTTGAAAGACAACCTCTTTAGTGAAGACTGATGCAAAATATCTGTTCAATTAATCTGCAAACTCCTATTTACCATTAATAATTTCTGAGTCTCATTTGCTGTGGGATCAATCCTCATCTTGTTAACTCTTCTTTTAAAATAACTGTAGAAACTCATATTTCGAGCTAACATTCTCTTGTGTTCCAGTTTTCCCTCCTTATTAATCTCTTAGTTATTCTTTACTACATTTTTATATTCTGTCTAATCTTCTGATCAGCATCCCATTTTTATGTAACAATGTTTTTTTTAAATTTGATAATTTAAACTTTTTTCAGTTAGGCACAAATGGTTGGTCCTCCCTTGTAATTCTTCTTTCTCTTTAGATTGTTTCTATTCTGTGTATTCTGAAATATCCCCTTAAATATCTTCCACTGCATGTCTATTAACCAATCCCTTAACCCAATTCGTCAGTTTGCTAAAGCGAACTCTGCTTTCAAGTGCTCATAATTGGTCTTGTTTAAGTTTAAAATACTGTTCTTGGACCCGATGTTCTCTCCCTCAGACTTAACATGATCTAATTCCTTTATGGAAGCTATGACTGTGTCTGCCTCCGCCAACCTGTCAGGCAATATACCATCACTTGCGATGCAAAAAACATGATGCTGTTGTAGCTTTGGGCTTAGAATTTAAATTCAACACAGACCCGTGAAACTGCTGAACAGAGTTTGTGTTATCTTACCAAGCAATCGCTTTGTTCACTTCTTTGGAATTCTTTTGGAGACCTTGTTGAAGAGGAGTCAACCTATTTAAGTTAAACAACCATTTAAAATAGTCTGTCCAAACTCATTCGGCAGCTATATGCTGAAATTACACAGCCTGGTTTCACTTTGAGAAAACTTTAATTCAATTTATGTACACAGTTTCAACTCACTTGCTTGTTGGCACTACTAAACTATCTTACACTGCTCACAATATGTCATTCATTAATGTTTTGAGGGTAGGTTGTTTTGGTAACTATAAAAGTAAGTCAGACTAAAGCATGATACAAAGATGCCATAAATCTTAGATTAAAAGAAGAGATGTGGGAAAGCAGTCAGCAGGTCAGGCTGTATACTTTGTTTATCCTTTCAAACGCTGTGGGCATCTCTGACTAACTCAAGATTTGTTGCCCATTCCTCACTTTTGTTGAGAAGGTTATGGTGAGCCACTTTCTTGAACTGCCGCTATCCATATTGTGTATGGATACCCATAATGCTGTCAGGAAGGGAGTTCCAGTATTGTGCTCCAGTAATGTTGGAGGGACAGCGATATATTTCCAAGTCAGATGGTGAGTGGCTTGGAGGGTGCTGTTCCCATCTATCTGCTCCTCTGGTCCTTCTAGGTGGTAGGGGGCATGGGTTTAGAAGATGCTGTGAAAGTTTCTTGTAGATGGTGCACACTGCTGTCACTGTGCATTGATTGTGAAGGGAGTGAGTGTTGCATGTGGCAAATTGGGTGCCAATGAAACAGACTGCTTGTGAGGAGGGGAGAGAGAAACACAGTTAATGTTCCTGGTTAATGACTTTTTATCAGAACTGGAACATCTTCAAACTACAGAGAAATGGAAACAGGAACTGAAGGAGGCGAAAGTGATGATGGTGAAAGCAAAATGGACAATAAAGCTTCATGAAACAGAAGAAGGGGAACAGCATAGTTCTCTGGGAAGGGTCAGAGGCATTCATAGAGTGTGGTATATTTTTGGGGTAGAGTTGAAGAGTTTTGTTCTGCTTCTTTTATTGAGAAACATGACGTGGGAGTGACACCATGTGAAAATTTGAGATTTCCCATGGCTAATGTTCTTTATCCTTTGGATGAGATGGTCATTCACGAAGAATTGGCTTTTACCAATTCACTCTCCTGTCTGTGTTTCTTTCAGTGTTTTAATCAGTGTTTTCAAAATTGAAATGTTGCTGCAAAGTGCATGTTTCCAATTTGTCACTATTATTTGTCACAAATTTAGTGAAACATGGGACAAAAGATTTTAGAAATGTTCCAGTGGAATGAATAGCTGAAGCCATAGGAATGACAATTAAGACTTACCCTGATAGAGTTATAAAGGTCTACAGCATAGATTTTAAAAAACCCTTTGGCCTATTGAGTCTGCACAATTCAAAAACCCCGCCAAAATTCTAATCCTATTTTTTCAGCACTTGACCCATAGGCTTGTATGCCTTGGCAAAACAAGTGCACATTTAAATACTTCGTAACTGTTATGAGGGTTTCTGCCTCTACCGCCCTCATTAGTAGTGAGTTCCAGATTCCCACTGTCCTCTAAGTGAAGTTTCTTTTCTTCACATCCCCCCCAAACCTCTTGCCACTTACCTTAAAACAATGCCTTTAAACATACCTTAAATCATTGATCAATCCACCAAGGAAAAACGTTCCTCCCTGTTTACCTCATCTATGACCCTCAAATTTATACATCTCAGTGATGTACCCCGTCAGATGCCTCTGCTCTAGGGAATACAATCCCAAGTTTTCCAATCTCTCTTCATCACAAAACTCTCCAGCCCAGGCAACATCCTGGTAAATTTCCTCTGGTACCATCTCCAGTGCAGTCGCATCCCTCCTATAATGTGGCTTCCAGAATTAGAGACAACACTCTTGCTAACGAACTTTTTATACAGTTCCAACATCACCCCCTCACTCTAAAACTCTGTCCCTGTTAATAAAGGCATGTACTGTTTATGCCTCCTGAGCCACTTTACCTACTTGTCCTGCTATCTTAGAGAAGCAGCAGATATCCACACCAAGGTCCCTCTGATGCTCAGACTTTTCTGGGGCCATACTGTTCATCATTTATTCCCTTGCCTTGTTTGGCCTGTCCAAATGCATCACCTCATATTTATCCAGATTGAATTCTATTTGCCACTGACTGGCTCATCTAAGTCCTCCTGTAATCTAAGGCTATCCTCATCACTATTTATAACCCAACCAATTTTCGAATCATCAGCAAACTTACCGATCGATGCACCAATGTTCAATTCTAAATCGTTGTATATGTACCACAAACATCAAGGGCCCCAACACTGATCCCTTTAGAACTCCAGTAGACTCAGGCATCCAATCATATGAACACGTCTCAACCACGACCCTCTACTTCATGTTCGTAGTATTCCAAATACAGTCTGACCAAAGCCCTATACAGTCTCAGCAGTACATCTCTGCTCTTGTATTCTAGCCCTCTTGAAATGAATGCTAACGTTGCATTTGCCTTCCTAACTGCCAACCAAGCCTGCATTATTACCTTAAGAGAATCCTGAACTATGATTCCCAAGTCCCTTTGTGCTTTAGATTTCCAGAGATTTTCCCTGTTTAGAAAATAATCTGTGCCCTATTCTTCCCACCAAAGTGCATAACCTCTCACTTTCCCAAATTGTATCCCATCTGCACCTTCTTTGTCCACTCTCTTAGCCTGTCCAAGTTCTTCTGCAGCCATCCATTTCCTCGATGCTACCTATCCCTCCACCTATCGACCTATACTGTAAACGGAAGAGCCTTGGGAAAAGTTGATGAGCAGAGAGATCTGGGAGTTCAGGTCCATTGTACCCTGAAGGTGGCTGCACAGGTGGATAGAGTGGTTAAGAAGGCATATGGTATGCTTGCCTTCATCGGATGGGGTATTGAGTATAAGAGCTGGCAGGTCATGTTAAAATTGTACAAGACTTTGGTTCGGCCGCATTTAGAATACTGTGTACAGTTCTGGTCGCCACATTACCAAAAGGATGTGGAAGCTTTGGAGAGGGTACAGAGAAGGTTTACGAGGATGTTGCCTGGTATGGAAGGTGCTAGCTATGAAGAGAGGTTGAGTAGGTTAGGATTGTTTTCATTAGAAAAAAGGAGATTGAGGGGGGACCTGATTGAGGTCTTCAAAATCATGAAGGGTATAGACAGGGTTGATAGAGATAAGCTTTTTCCCAGGGTGAGGGATTCAATAACGAGGGGTCACGTGTTCAAGGTGAGAGGAGAAAAGTTTAAGGGGGATACACGGGGAAAGTACTTTACACAGAGGGTGGTAGGTGCCTGGAACGCGTTGCCAGTAGAGGTAGCAGAGGCAGGCACGGTAGATTCATTTAAGGTGTGTCTGGACAGATGCATGAGTAGGTGGGGAGCAGAGGGATACAGATCCTTAGGAGTTGGGCGATAGGTTTAGACAGTGGATTTGGATCGGCACAGGCTTGGAGGGCCGAAGGGCCTGTTCCTGGGCTGTAAGTTTTCTTTGTTCTTTGTTCTATCCTGTACACACTGAGATATCCAGGATTCACTGCTTTTGTTGGTTACACCCTTTATCTTTATTGGCCCTGTACTCTCCCTATTTCCTTCTTTAATGCATTCAACTGCTCTGACACAGACTTACCTCAAAGTACCTGTTCCCAGCCCACTCTGACCAATCATATCTGATCTTGTTGAAAGCAGTCTTCCCTGCTTTAGGAGATAATAGGTACTGCAGATGCTGGAGAATCCGCGATAACAAGGTGTGGAGCTGGATGAACAGAGCAGGCCAAGCAGCATCATGGGAGCAGGAAAACTTGACGTTTCGGGCCTAGACCCTTCATCAGAAACATTTCTGATGAAGCTTAAGTGGCCGATAATTTCTATACCACCTTGCCTCCCTTGCTGTCTCTCCTAGTTGTAGCTGTTCATCTTCCCCTGCTCAATCTTCTCTCTGGATACTGGCTGTATACAGCATGAGCCAGTGGAAGCTTTAAAGGGCAGTTTAGAAAGGAGTGAATCTGCAGGAGTGGTGTGGCAGACTGTTTTGAGGGCTATGGCTTTTGGAGGGGAGAGGGGGACATTGCTGCCGCAACCATACAGCCAGGTATCTCAAATATGGGAGAGAAAGCGTCTGGCCTCCAGCAGCTCAGGACATAGGACAGCTGCCCCAAATACAGGGAAGGGCAGTTAGTCACCCTGCTTGTGTGTACCAGCTGAGAAAGGCAAAAGAAAACACCTTGCAGTCAATTAACTATTTTTTCGCAGACAGTGTCATAATGTAGAAAATAATGTCAAATCTTTCATAGAATGCAAAATCAAATGAGTAGAGTTGTGGAGATGTGCAGCATGGAAACAGACACTTCAGTCCAAATAGATGATCCATTCTAATGTTGATGGTTAAAAGTTAATTTTTGGCCAGGAATGACTCCTAAAGCCATCTCTGAAATGGTGCTACTTAACCTTTTGCATTCACCTGGGGGTGCAGCTGGGGTTTTGGCTGAACATTTCTGTGCTGTAGACCTCTGTGACTCAAATTCACATGAAAGATCCCACCTCCAGTTGTGTAGCACGGCCTTTCAGCAACACACAGTGTCAGCCTAGATGTTGTACTCAAATCTGTTGAGTGGGAATTGAAGCCACAAGCCTCTGTCTCTGAGCTGAAAGTGCTACCAACTGGGCATTGGCTGACAAACGCTTAGTTTGAGAAAAAAACGTGGTAGTTGCATTTGTTTAGATCTTTGCTATATTATCAGTGCACTTTGCAAAATTCACCACTTTTCTGATAAGACTGATCAATACGTTAGAAGAATAATTGGCAGTGATTTATAGTCAATCTGTAAGCCTGGCCCCTAGAATTTGAATTTTTAAGAAGCTTCCGATAGCAAGAAGTCAATTTAATGTGTCATTTTGTTTTGAAAAAGTGAATCTAGTCACGGTAAGTGGGTAGAATTTTTATTTTTAAAATGAACTATTTATCATGCTAATCCTGGATAGGCAGAACCAAAAATGGCAGGAATATTCAGAAGGTCAGTCAGCATCTATAAAAAGACTGCATGTGCTGACCTAGTGGAACATATTCCTCATTATTTCTAATGAAAAGGATACACTGGGAAATTTGTTCTTGTCTGTTTTGATTTGATTTCAGATTTCTAAGCTTTTTTTCCATCTGACTCTGTAGGCAGTGTAATGAACACAGAGACTCTGAGAGGTATTGTTGCCGAACCTGTTCACAGACCTCTTGAGCAGGCGGGACTTGAACCTATGCCTCTTGGCTCAGAGATAGGGACCCTACCACGGCATCACGAGAGTGCCTAAACAGATTGAAACTCAGTTAGCGGTATTTTCTAACTGTTTAACTTGCTCTGGGTTATTAAACAAATTTGGATCAGGTGGATCTGAACCTGGGCCTCCTGGTTCAGAGGTAGGGGCACAATTCCAAGTACTCCACAATCTCTTACTTAACAATGGACTCCAAAATCTTGCCAGCATCTAAGGTCAGGCTAAACGACCTATCATTTCCTGACTTCTGGCCTCCCTCTCTTCTTAAACAGGGATGTTACATTAGCCATTTTCAAATCTTCTGGAGCCCTCCTTGCCTCCAGTGATTCCTGAAAGAGCACCCCAATGTCTCCACAATCTCCTCAAAGGCTCTGATAACATTCCAGAAATGGTGCTGAAGACTTGTGCACCGGAATGTGCTGCATCCCTAGTCAAACTGTTCCAGCATAGCTACAACACTGGCATCTACGTGACCATGTGGAAGATCACCCATGTGTGTCTTGTGTACACAAAACAGGATAAATCCAACCCGGCCAATTAGTGTTTCTTCAATCTACTCCCGATCATCAGTAAATTAACGGAAGTTGTCATCAACAGTGCCATCAAGCAGCACCTGTTCAGCAATAACCTGCTCAGTGATGCCCAGATAACAAGCATGGGGCTGGATGAACACAGCAGGTCAAGCAGCATCATAGGAGCAGGAAAACTTGACGTTTCGGGCCTAAACCCT
>JAHRHZ010000034.1:8759832-8770445 GCA_024137785.1 Ginglymostoma cirratum | reverse complement strand
CTGATGAAGGGTTTAGGCCCGAAACGTCAAGTTTTCCTGCTCCTATGATGCTGCTTGACCTGCTGTGTTCATCCAGCCCCATGCTTGTTATCTCGGATTCTCCAGCATCTGCAGTACCTTTTATCTCAGTGATGCCCAGTTTGGGTTCCACCAGGGCCATTCAGCTCCTGACCTTTTCCAATAAGAGACAATCCAAACACTGCCCCTTGACATTCAGTGGAAGTACCATGACTGAATCCCCCAATATCAACATTCTGGTGTTACCATTGACCAGAAACCCAAGTGGACTCACAACATAAGCATATTGGCTACAATAGCAGGTCAGATGCTAGGAATACTGCAGTGAGTAACTCACTTCCTGATTCCCCAAAACCTGTCCACTATCTACAAGTCATAATTTAGGAGTGTGATGGAATACTCCCCACTTGCCTGGATGAGTGCAGCCCCAACAACACCCAAGAAGCTTGACATCATCCAGGACAAAGCAGCCCATTCGACTGGCACCTTCGCCACGAGCATCCACTCCCCCCAGCACTGACGCTCAGTAGCAGCAGTGTGCACTATCTACAAGATGCACTGCAGAAATTCATCAGTGATCCTTAGATAGCACCTTCCAACCCCATAACCACCTCCATCTAAAAAGACAAGGGTGGCAGATACATGGGAATGCCACCACCTGCAAGCTCCCCTCCAAGCCACTCACCATCCTGACTTGGAAATATAGTGCAATTCCTTCATTGTCGCTGGGTCAAAATCCTGGAATTCCCTCCCTAACAGCATTGTGGGTCAACCTACAGCACATGGACTGCAAGACAGCTTATCATCACCTTCACAAGGGCAACTAGGAATGGAAAATAAATGCTGGCCAGCCAGTGACATCACGGCCATGAATGAATAAAAAAAGGGTCCGGAATAGGTGCCAATAGCAGAATAAAGGTTTGCTCTAGCCAAAAACAAAAACAATAGAACAAAATACTGTGGGGGAGAAAAGACAAAATGTATTAAAACAGAGAAATGAGTTAATGCTCTGAAATCATTGCAATTAATGTTGAGTCTAGTTGGTTTTACAGTCTCTAAGTGAAAAATGAGGTGATGTTCCTCCAGCTTGTGTTGGCCTTCGCTGGAACAATGCAGCATGCCCAGGACAGAAATGTTCACAAGATTGTTCAAAATTGCAGGTGACAAAAGATTGGGGTCATGCTTGAGTACTGAGCAGAGATGTTTTACAGAATGGTCACCGAGACAGATCTCCCTAATGTAGAGGAGACAGCACTGTGAGCAGCGAACACACCAGACTGGATTGAAAGATGTACAAGTAGATCACTGCTTCACCTGGAAGAAGCGTTTGAGGGCCTGTACAGTGATAAAGGTGCAGGTAGCAGATCGGCATTCAGTTGCATGGGGAGGTGCTATGGGAGCAAGATAAGGCGTTTGGGTTCATAAGAGGAGTGGACCGGAGTTTGGAATGCAGCTTTCAGTTTTGAATAAAGGAACATATGTCAGAAGTGTTGCTGTGAACTGTGGCATTTTTGGAACAGATATAAGGGAGACCGAGAAATTGGGAGAATGGAATAGAGTCTGTATAGGAAACAGGGTGTGAGGAGGTTTTGTTAAGATAGCTATGGGAGATTTGTATTTGTGTTTGTAGGTATTTGTATAAATATTAGAAGATAGCCTATTCCCAAAAAAGGGCACAAGGCTAGGAAGGAACGAGTTAAAGACTCGACTTTACTGAAGTTGGTTAAGGGCTGAATATTGACAGAACGCATGGAGATCTCCTTTGCTCATCTTCAGATTTGTCAATCTGAGAGGGCAAATGGGCCTGATTCAGCGTCTTGTCCAAATGTTAGCAACTCTGACAGCACAGCAGCCCCTCGGTACTTAACTAGTGTGGCAATCCAGATAACGTGCTCAAATCTCTGGACTGAAACTTGAGCTTCATACTTCAAAGGCATGGTGTCAGCAGTCACTCAGTGGGTAGCATTCTCTCAGAGGCGAGAAAACTACCCATTGAGCCAAGGCTGAGACCAACCCTTTGAACTATCACTGAGGCATCCTCAGACAGACCTATTTATGGAAGTACTTTGCCAGTATTGCAGATGTGAACCCAGATAGCAGGCATCGAGTCGCAAACAAGAATGACAATAATCTCGAATGCAACATTTCAACAAGGCACACTGCAGAAGACTGCATGTATTAGGAATCATTTAGGATTGAGAGCCTATTGTCAGTTCAAAAGATTTAAGCTCCCACTGTGTGGTTTAGTTGTGAAATGAGCCATTGACAAGCAAAGTGCATTAACATTCAATGTTTCTTCTGTATCTAATGAGAGTTATACTTGATCACTAAATTATAGACCTGAATTAACTTGATCTGCAAGCTAAAGAAAATGAAGAAAATGTTGAATTCTCTTTGGAGTGGAGCTACCTGATGTTTTGAAATGCATTGTAAGGATATTTCTCCAGAAAATGTCTAATTGGGCATGGACATTTCAGACTTCTCACTCTGTTGTGCAGTATTGTTAATGTGGTAACCACTGCATTTCTCATCCATGTGCAACCAATTTCAATCAAACGTACTTCTATTATGGGAACCTCACTTCAAAATCCAACTTGATAAGGCCCTCTTTTGTTGGCAACTTGGGTGGTCCTTGGGGGATCCAAAACGGTGTTTGCATTTCTTAAGCAAGGTACCAACATGTGTACATTAAGTGTCCTTGGACGTGTGAAGGTTGGACAAGAAATGATGTAATTCCATATCTACCACTGATTGGATGTCAGCATTATCATACAGAGCTCAGGACTTCACAAACACCCTCTCTTTACCTTTGAAGGAACTTGTGGTGTTTTCCAGTACCATCAAATACACTTAACTCAAAGTTAAAACTGTAATAATTGTGAAGTAGGTGAAATATTTTAGTTTGAATAGGTGTTCTGTAAAGAAAATGATCCAGTCATGGACTGATCCAGCACACCAGGCCATTTGGTCAATCATTCCTGTGTTAGCTCTTGAAAAATTGAAACAATCATTCCATCTTCCTTTCTCTCTCACCTTCTCCATGTGAATTTCCCTTTCTCAAGCATTTTATTCCATTCCCTTTTTAAACTGAACCCGTTTCCAACCCGCTTTCAGGCAGTAAGTTCCAGATCATAACAGTATTAAAAAAAGAGATCTCCTCATCTCCTCTCTGGTTCTTTCGCTGTTTATTTTAAAAGCTGTGTCCCCCGGCCACCAACCCTCCTCACAACAAGAGCTTCATCTAATTTAATGCATCAAGACCCTGCAATATCTTACAATGGAACAAGTTAAATTGCTCATTTTATGAGAACTGAAATTGTTATAAGAGAGTTCCAGTTGAACAATGTTTTATAACCGTGGAGAATAACATGGGGAATGTGAGGGTAAAGTTCATCAATTCACACTCATGATAAGCATTCACCATCTTCACCCACTTACTGGGAAAGATACCATTCCTTATGAGGTGCTGGAGGCCAGTGAGGAAATAAGTTGATTGCTGGCTATTAATACAAAGGACATACTAATAAGCAGTGATGTTTTTAGAGGACAAGAAAGAAGCAAATGTTTTTAAAACTAAACCAGAAGGGAGAGTAATTTTGGCCAATCAGCCTAAAGTCATTAGGTATGATATTGGAAACTATCTTAGGGCTAGGATTGAGAAATATCACCAACTTTGCAATTTAGTAAATTTGACAATTGAAGACCCTGCTTCAAAAGATTTCATGAATTTATTCACACACAGGAACAAATATGGGAACTCCTTAGTTTTCTGAGAACTCAGAGTGCTTTAAGAGAATTCCATATAAGAGATTTTTGATAACAGCATAGAACAACATAGTGAATAGGGAGGGGTAAAATTTAGCAATTTGGTGATAGCTCACTAGATGACAGCTCGTGTGTTGAGTTTGGTTTTGAGAACAGTTTTGAGAACACCACCAAGTCTTTGTGCATTACAGCTACTGGACATAAAGTGTCTGATCACAGGCTGCTGATGGGCCAACTTTTACACAGGAACCGAAATCTCTAAAGTTACCTTTTTGAAATACTCTTTGAGCTAGGGAGAAAAAAGACTATGGTCGTTAAGTTAAGAAGAAAGATAAAAGCTTTAGAAAGTGCACAGAGGAAGGATGTTGCAGAATGAAATACAAGGATAAATTAGTGTTTGGTTCATTCATGGTGAAGTAACTTCACAGAGACCAGTATCCTGTCACCAAGTCTCTCTTTACTTACACATCGAGGGTCCTTGACACTGATCCAGCTCCCTCAGAGCCACCTATCGGAGTAAACAGAACCTCTGACACTCCTTTCTATATCTGTCAGCCAGGGCTCCCTGATTGGACTAGATTAACAGCCCCAATCAGGGAACTGATATTCTATGAGGGCCACCTGGCTGACCTCATTACAATCACTACACATAGGATGTGCTGTCACTAGATGTCCATGAAAAGGTGGTGGTGATGCACTTCCTTGAACCACTGCAGTCCTTGGGGAATAGGTAAGTCCACACTGCTGTTAGGATGTTGACCCATTGATGGTGAAGGAACAGCAATATAGTTTAGAATCAGGTCGGTGTGTGGCTTGGATGGGAACTTGCAGGTGGTGGTGTTCTGCTGGCCTTTGCTTCATCGCTAATGTAGAGAAGGTAGGTGAAGGTAACTTCGTTGTACTTTGAAAGCTCAGAACTGTGAGATTTGGTGAAAATAAAACTTTACCAGGTCGTCTGATATCTCATGGCATTGCCTGAATGCAGCATGTGTTTGGAGCAGTGTTCTCATGTTTAGCTGCTAGTATAAACCTCTCTTTATCCTGCCCCATTCCTATCAAGACTGCTCAGGTCCTCCCTGCGAATGTTGTCAAGTAGTAGAGTCAAGCCATACTTCAGATAGTTGAGCACTTCAACCTTAAATTACTTGGAAGATTTAAAGCATTAAGTATGTTCTCTGCATTATGACATTGAGAAAGAGCTAATGGACAATGTTAGAAATGATCAGTTATACAAGTTGTAAGAATCATACTTGAGGGGAATTTACATGAGGCGAGAAACAAAAACAGAAGTTGCTGGAAAAGCTCAGCAGGTCTGGCAGCATCTGTGAAGGAGAAAACAGAGTTAACGTTTCGGGTCCGGTGACCCTTCCTTAGAACTGAGGGGAAATTGGGAAAGTGAAGGAGAAGGAACAAGGTAGTAATGCAGGGTAACTTGCACAACGATCAAGTGTGACTGAACAGTAAAAACACACAAAGAGTGCCCTAGCAATTAAGGTCAGAGTAGAGAAGAGTTGCAAAAAGACAAAAATAAGTCTTTTTATCCAAATGCCTGCAGCATTTGTAATAAGATGGATTAATTAATAATACAAATGGAAATAAATTATTATTATTTAATAGCCGTTGCAGAGACGTGATTGCAAAGTGTCCGTGGCCGGGACTTGAAAATTTAAATGTGATTGATGTTTTGGAGGGACAAGAGAAGGGGAACAGGAGGGGACATAGCCCTGTTATAAATGGAGGGGAGAATCAATAGGACAGTGAGAAATGATCTTTGTTCACAGTGCCAAGATGTAGAATCAGTTTGGTTGAGATAGAAATAGCAAAGGTACTGATGGGAATGGTTTAGCCCCTGGCAATAACTACAAATATAATCAAGAAATAACGTGGCTTGTAAGAAAGGTACTGCACTAATTGTAAGAATTATCAGTTTTTATATTGATTGGATGAATCATTTTTACAAAGCTAAAGCTAATGGAGGATGAGTTCATGGGATGAAACTTATTGCTGTCCCCAGTAGCAAGTTTGATGGTGGGGTCATTTAATCAGGTGGACGGGTAGCAGGTTGGGATCCCGTAACCTCCTGCCTTCACCACAATTTAACTCTATGGTGGAAAGATCTTGGGGGGTGGGAGTAGTGCTCCTGACCTGCCGTGGACATGAGACCCTTACTCGGGCAGTCAATGTCCCTTTAAGCAGCTCTTCCCTGTGCTGCTGGTATTAGCCCAGTGATGGGAGTGGGAGAGGGTTGCAAGCACGTTCCAAGATGAACCAGTACACAAGATCCTCATTGCCTGCATAAATCCACTCCATTGAGTGTAACTTCAACAGTCATCTTTTTAATTTGCAGCTATGACTATATAGCCAATTTACTCACTCTAAAGATTATGTTCTGTGCAGCTGAAAGAGTGTACATCACATCCATTCTGTGGCAGTGTATACATAAAGGCTTTAGTTTTAATAAAGCCCGTTATATAAAATGTGTGCGATAAAGGCAGAGAGGAAAAATGAATGAGTCAGGCCTCTTCACATGGGCATTCCGAACCTTTTTAAAATTGGTTTATCCCTTCCGTCGCTCTTGCTCCTCCATCACAGCCTGCTTTGTGTCTCCGGTCACATTGCTCCATGTGATTAGATGGTATGAGCTTCATCATGTGTTCTACATTCCCATTATAGCGGGCCAGTGCTCTTCATGACTCGCTGAGATGATGTCAGTAGCACATTGACAATGTATCTGTTGTAACAGTTGTTTTTATCTAATGTTGTTGCAACATGTGGTTACCAGGGCACCTGTCAAGTGATTCTGTATCACCTGATATCCAAGTTCCACCTTACTTTTAGCAGTCTCGCTCCAGAATTAAAATTTTATTCAAAATTGGTTATTTACACAATACATCCTCCAACAGCAACAAGTTAATTTGTATAGCAGCTTCAATGTAGTGAGATGTCGTAAGGCATTTTATAGAAGTGTGATACAATAAAACTTGAAACCAAGCTAGAGATAGTAAGAACTGCTGGTGCTGGAGTCTGAGATAACGCAGTGTGGAGCTGGAGGAACACAGCAGGCCAGGCAGCATTAGAGGAGCAGGAAAGCTGACGTTTCAGGTCGGGACCCTTCTTCTGAAGAAACGTCAGCTTTCCTGCTCTTCTGATGCTGCCTGACCTGCTGTGTTCCTCCAGCTCCACACTGTGTCATTTGACACGAAGCTACATGTTTGGACAGGTGAATGAGCAGAGGCATCAGTTTTAAAGGCTGTGTTCAAAAGAGAGAGGGAGAGAAGAGAAGAGAGACTCAGTGATTTAGAGAGTAAATTCCAGGGCTTTGGGCCAAGGAAGCTAAACCTCCCATGTTGGCTTGACAAAAATGGGATGTGGAGGAGGTCAAAATCAGAGGAACACAGACCTCACAACTGGTCATAGGGCTGGAAGAGACTACAGAGATACGGAGGAGTGAGGCCATGGAGAGATTTGAGAAACAAGTCTACGCATTTAAAAGTTGCCAGGCTCTGAGCCAGTATAGGTGAATGAGCACCAGGATGGGGATTGGTGAGATGGAACACTGTCCCTGTGTCCTAACTTACACATTAAAGTCTATGTTTCCTCTAAGGCTTGTTAATGAACTGAAAAATCTCAATCACGAAGGCAAAGTTGCTGGAAAAGCTCAGCGGGTCTGGCAGCATCTGTGAAGGAAAAAACAGAGTTAATGTTTTGGAACCATTCTGAGGAAGGGTCACCACACCTGAAACATTAACTCTGGTTTTTCCTTCACAGTTGCTGCCAGACCTGCTGAGCTTCTCCAGCAACTTTGTTTTTGTTCCTGATTTACGGCATCCACGATTCTTTCGGTTTTTATTGAAAAATCTCAATGGTCCATGAAGACAGCCTTGTATAAACATTGTAATTTGTTTTAACTCTACCTCCACCTCCCATGTCCTGGATTGCCACAACCACACCCTGAGCACGAATGGCATTAATTTCATGAACGGTGCTAGTCTTCACCAGTACAAATTGAAGGACCAATGCTGAGTGACCAGGTAAACTAAACGCTCCAAACTCTGTTTGTGGCTGAGCGGGCAGCAATTCTGACTCAAAAAGGTCATGGGTTCCAGAGACTTGAAAGGGAGATCTGGACCGACGCGCCCAGTGCTGTTCTGGTGTATTGGAAAAGGTGCTGCCCTTTCCTTTGTTAGGATATAAAGCGTTTTCTCCCACTGTTTTATGCTTCAATCAGAATCACAAAAACAGATTTCCTGGCTATTATCCCATTGCAAGACATTGCAATTCGACTTCTACTTTCATAGAATCTCTACAGTGTGGAAACAGGCCCTTTGGCCCAACAAGTCCACACTGACCCTCAGTGTATCCCACCCAGACCCATCCCCCTATAACCTACCTAATCTACACATCTCTGAACACTACGGGCAATTTAGCATGGCCAATCCACCTAACCTGCACATCTTTGGACTGTGGGAGGAAACTGGAGCACCCAGAGGAAACCCACGCAGACACAGGGAGAATGTGCAAACTCCACACAGACAGTCGTCTTAGGGTGGAATCGAACACAAGCTCCTGGTGCTGTGAAACAGCAGTGCTAACCACTGAGCCACCGTGCCACCCAAGCCGCAGTGCCACCCAAAAGAAAGCTTTCCTACAAAGAAACTACATTTTATAAGTCCGTCACTTGCTGTAAAGTGCTTTAAGTTGCCCTGAGATGATTAAAAGTGCAAGTCATTTCTTTTTTTCGAGAGGGTCTATTGATCACTTGAGTGAGGAGCTCATATACTCTCGGTAGCTAAAAGTATAGATTACTTGCTCAGGAGGCTAAAGAAATTCAGCATGTCCACAAACCAATTTTTATAGATGCACCATAGAAAGCATCCTATCTGGATGCATCACAGCATTGTTTTGGCAACTGCTGTTCCCAAGAACACAAGAAACCACAGAGAGTTGTGAACACAGTCCAGTCCATCACACAAACCAGCCTTCCATCCATTGACTCTGTCTATACTTCCCACTGCCTCGGGAAAACAACTAACACAATCAAAGACTCCTCCCACCCTGGTTATACTCTCTTACACCCTCTTCCATCAAGCAGAAGATATAAAAGTTTGAATACACATGCAAACAGATTCAAGAACAACTTCTTCCCTGCTGTTACCAGACTTTTGAATGGACCTCTCAGATGTTGGCACGGTGGCTCAGTGGTTAGCACTGCTGCCTCCCAGCACCAGAGAGTCCTGTTCGATTCCATCCTCAGGCAACTGGAGTTTGCACATTCTCCCCAAGTCTGTGTGGGTTTCCTTTGGCTGCTCCGGTTTCCTCCCACAGCCTAAAGTTGTGCAGGTCAGATAGATTGACCATGCTGTAGTGTCCAGAGATGGGCAGGCTAGGCGGACTAGCCATGGGAAATGCAGGGTCAGGGTAAGGGTCTGGATGGGATGCTCATCAGAGGGTCGATGGACCAAATGGCCTGCTTCCAAACTCTAGGGATTCTATGATCAATGATTGATTGATCTAAGATCTATGGTGTTAATTCTGATCTCTCTCTCTGTACCTTCTGTGTGGGTGTAACACCATATTCTGCACTCTGTTCCACCTGACTGATGCACTTTGTATCGTACAATCTGCCTATATAGCATGCAAAAGAACACTCTTCACTGTATCTCGGTGCATGTGACAGCAATAAATTAATCAATCACCAGCTTAAGAAGGGCTCTGTTGTGGCACAGTAGTAGTGTCCCTACCTCAGGGCCAGGAGACCTGGGTTCAAGTCACACCTGCTCCAAGAGTGTGTCTTAGGAAAAATACCTACAGCAGACTGGCCTGTGTGTATTTACTGTCGGCTGAGAAGAGAAAACCAGTTCAAAACCTTTTAGGATCAGGTTGTGCTATAAATGGGATTGAAGTCAGTATAGGCTCGACACTAAAAATAACGAGTGTTGTTCATGCCATTGCATCATGGATAGCATTTTACAAGCTCCGGGTATTCCATTTCACGTGCAGTTTGATCCACGTTGCCTAGTGTGATATATTGTAAGATCTGAACATGTTGACCTCTTGCCCTCTCTACTGGGGAGGTGTAAATGACATTAGTCTGACTAAGCCAGTGCTATGATCCAAACCAGTGTATCTCATGAATAGAAGAGAGTTTTGCCTCCTCTTTCTAGATAATAAAAATCAACTGGAAATTATTGATCCATAATTTATGCTGAGCTGTTGAAATTCACAAAGGACACTACGATTTCCCTCAATATTATTACGGCAATAGCTGTGTGATAATCACGCAGAGTAACCCTTGTTCGATTCACTCCCGGAAAAGTTCATTGATGCGGAGTCGGACAAGGGTAGCACAAGACTCTGGAGTGACCCAGTCATCTAGGATAGGACCATTCCACAATTTGCCTGGCCATGCTTTTCCAGCCACGTTTTGTTCCAGAATTAATCTGTTCCTGCATCCCTTGTGGTTGCATATGCTTTAGCCCCAGAAGCAGCACAGCCTCTGCTCAGGGTTTTCCAGCAGCCGTTGCGCTCAAAATAGTGGCAGCTTTTCTTGATTGTGGTACTGGTACTACCACTACCCTCCCATTGCTTTCCCAATTTTCTCAGCTTGCTTCCAACCATCCCCACCACCAGCTCTTCTATAGACCCAGCAGCACCCCCACCTCTTACAGGTTCACCCCTTGCCAGATTGTCTATTAAATGAGATAAAAGGTACTGCAGATGCTGGAGAATCCGAGATAACAAGCATGGGGCTGGATGAACACAGCAGGTCAAGCAGCATCATAGGAGCAGGAAAACTTGATGTTTCGGGCCTAAACCCTGATGAAGGGTTT
>JAHRHZ010000034.1:8723200-8759432 GCA_024137785.1 Ginglymostoma cirratum | reverse complement strand
TGGTTGTAGAGGCAGGTTTGCAATGCAGAGTGATGCCAACAGTGTGGCTTCAATTCCTGCACTGGCTGAGATTGCCATGAAGGATCCTCTTTCTCAGCTTCTCCCCGGGCCTGAGACGTGGTGACCCTCCAGTTAGACCATCACCAGACAGCTGTCTCTCAATGAAGAAGCAGTCCTTTGGTCTGGTAGGACTATGGTGGCCTTACCTTTGGAATGTCATAATCATTGGATCATTCAGAGCAGATGAGGCCATTTGGACCATTGTATCTGTGTGGCAAAACTTCATTAGAACTATGGAATTAGAGTCATTTCTTTGCTCTCGACCTATGATCTTTTTCTCTTTCAAGTATTTATCTTATTCTCTCTTTTGAATCAGCCTACACCACTGTTCTAGACAGTGCATTCTAGATCAGAGCAGCTCACTGCCTAAAAACAAACTTCTCATCTCTCCCGCCCTTGTTATCTCAGACATGTGTCCTGTAATGACAGACATTTCCGCATTTACTCCATCCAAAAACCTTGTGAACTCAGGGAAACCTGTTGATTTTGCTTTAATTGATTTTCTTAGGAATTTGTTATTAAGAAGAAGATGGAAGCTAAGGAAGCATATATTGGAATTGTTAATTTTATTCAGAATGTGTACTCCAATGCCAAGCATTTTGTATGGTTAGACAGGAGATTCCGTAAACTTGCTACTCTTGATAATACAAGTCCACTGTCCATCTATCCAACCTGATACCTGCAGCGATGATGTTTTGAAGTGATATTGTAAGGAAAGATTGCATTTCTGGTGTGTTTTGAATGATTTGAAATGCTGCAGTTTGCAGATGGTATGCTGTCAACTCATCTGAAAACATAATAGCCTCTTGTCAGCAGTTTAAATATTGTGACATATGTTGTGGGCTCTCAAGTGGAACAGCGAGACTTTGTACAAATACAGAGAATAAGTTGAAGATACTGGTATCAGCTCCAGCCTGATAGTGAGGTAGGGAAAGGCTAAATGAGTCATAAATCCCACACAATGTAGAAGCAACTGAAATATCAATGTATAATTTTATTAAAGAGTGACTTTTCCTTCATCTTTTCTAACACCTGTGATTCAGAGAATTGGATTGAAATCGATCAAGGTTTATAAAATGCTTCAGTTAGCTTGGTCCACATGATACAGTATGAGTTACACTTATGACTCAAGTGCTGTTGTGATGATGTGCTGGTGTCTCTGCCTCTGGACCAGAAGGTCCAGGTTTGAGTCAACAGACTTTGTTGTTATTATAGTCGACCTGTTCAGAAATGGTATGTGACACATCTCCAGGGCAGCTGGAAGTATACACTGCAGGTGACAGAGCTGCATGTACCTGATGAGGAACGTATGAGACTTGGGTTAATAGCTGTGGGATGGCCAGAGGACGGCCATCAGAAAATACACTTTATATGCATATTTTAATGCCAACCTGAGGAGAAGCAAGCACAATTGATGCTGATAGCCTTCATAGCCTGTAAAGAGAAACTTGGATAAGAACCTGAAGTACTACAATCCACAAGATCACAAAACCAAGAGTTGGAGGATAGAATTAGGCTGGGTAGCTCTTTTTGAGCTGGCACAGACATGATTGGGGAATGGTCTCCTTATATGCTATAAACTTTTTAATGTTTTTATGGTGTTCCACAATTACACTTTGTGAACACACCTTTGGCAAAATATTCCACAGTCAGGAGAATTACAGCATTGATCTCGCTTCATGTCAAGCTGGATATTCTATTATTTGTTTGTGAAGGAGCTGCTGAATTCCCGCTCTCACCCTCGCAGAGGGTAGAGGAGATAGGACGAATGTTTTAGGATTGTATCCTGTTTTTAGGAACTGACTCACAACTGAGCAGCCACTGACCCAGCTGTTCTAAGTCACCTGTGGGTCCATGCAGATCGGTTCTCAGGCCTCATCAGTGTACTCAGTCTGAGTTGTTGAGTGAAGACACTGATGTTCAATTCCTTGTCCAGATGGGCTATAGTGGAGGGAATGGGGATCTGAGATTCCTGTGGGATCTGGGGAGCGAACCTATTCCTTTTCGTTTTTGGATTCATTTTGGAAAAACCTTCTATGGTTCACTTTGTGTTAGAGTCCACTGTTACGTTTTCACAGGTCCACTGCTGGTTTTACTTTAAGAAACAAAGGAGGCCTCTCTAAATTTAGCTGTGACACCAACGTCTGCGCAGATGCATGAGGCACAGCCATGTGTTTTACACCAATCCTATAACTGATAAACAGGTGTAACGCAGGTAAATTTCTACCTGAGATAAGCTTGTATGTTTTCCACTATTTAAACTTGGCAAAGGAGAAACAAGCAGGATTGTACAGTAGGCTACACCTGCCGATGAATGATTTGGATTGAATCGACTCTTCATAGCAGACTCTAATCAGTACCTGAAGCACTGGAAAAACTATGGTCTCCTGTACTGTTAGTAGTTAGCAGAATATTTTGATCTTGGATGGGATTGGAAATTGATTAATGAGTCATAGAATCCCTACAGCGTGGAACCAGGCCAATCGGCCCATCGAAACTAAAACCAACCCTCTGAAGATTGTCCCACCCTAACTCACACCCTCTACCCTATCCCCATTTACCATAATCCTCCTATCCTATGTATCCCTGGACACTATGGGCAATTTAGCATGACCAATCCACCTAATCTGCTCATCTCTGGACACTGGGAGGGAACCAGAGCACATGAAGGAAACCCATCCAGATAGTCACCCAAGTGTGGACTCAAACATGGGTCTCTGGCACTGTGAGGTAGCAGTGCTAACCACTGAGCTACCATGCGTCTCTACTGGAATCTAAGGTTCTTTCTATATGACTTCAGATAATCAGAGCCCTAAAATCACCAGTGTTTTATGTGGTCTCAGGTGCACATACCCCTGCTTGCATTTGGCTGCTCCTAAGTCTTGGTCCTTTCCAACTTGCATCCAGGTTTCCCCAGCTAGTTCTGTTTTAGTTTCAGGTTCTCGTGTCCAGGTTAAGTGGGATATGCTTCTGTTGTTGAAATGGTGTTGTTCCCTTTTTAACTAAACTGGAAATTTGTCTATGTGGATCTGTTGGTAGCTTGCTCTGGATTCTGTCTTTACTTCTCTATCGGAATAACCACAAAAAAGGAACATCAGAGACTGCACCTAGTCCAAACTACTACTTCTGATACAATGTAGAAATGTTTGGGGACTGTGGATATCACTGTTATTCAGTAGAACATGGCTGATCTCTATGTTAATGCTTTCTCAACCACTTTTGTTGCGTAGCCATTAATGCTTTTGTAAAACAAAACCTATCAACCTCACTTATGGGATTTTTGATTGACCAATTAACATCAACAGCTCCAGATTTCCAATTTCCTTTACATGACAAAGTGCCTCTAAACAACTTTACCCTATTTTATAAAAATTAATTTGTCGTACATGAGCATCGTTGCCCATCCTTAATTACCACGTGAGAGTGTGGTGGTCAGCCACCTTCCTGAACCACTGCCATCCATCTGGTATATGTATGTCCCATGATGCTTCTAAGAAGTGAGTTCCAGAACTTTGATCCAACAACAGTGAAGGAACGGCGATACAGTCCCAAGGCAGGATGATGCGTGATTTGGAGGGGAACTTGCAGGTGATAGTGCTTTGTTTGGGATACGTTGTTCTGGAATGTAGAAGGTACTTTTAAAGAAGCTCAGAGTGTTGCTGCACTGAATCTTGTAGATGTTATACACTGCTGCTGTGATGTGCCAAATGTAGAGGGAGTCTTATGTTGAGGTCATAACCCCTTGTTCTGGACTCAGTCACATTTTATGACCTGAATCCCACTAGCCTTTTGTTGACTGGAGAAGCTCACGCAGCAGTTCCTTTCATCTGCCACCTGCACAAAGTAACTCCAAGCAGATTTTCACTGTGGATGCAAACAAAATAACAGACATGTAACAGGCAAGATCTGCTCACCCCAATCAGCCCAGTACACTGTGTTACCAATCAGTCAGGAGCTCCCTGAGAATCACTGAAAATGTCTCTCAAATTTTAACAAAAACTGAGAATGCCAGAACTTGTATTGTTTTGGAAGCGAAATACATTTAATTTACAGTTATTTATTGATTTATGTTTGTGTATGATCCAATCTATTTTGTACAATACAGGTATTTCTCCTAAAACGCGATAGTTGCGCTCTTGTGTGACCCTGCACTATAGAAAATCGTGCTATAGGAAATCGCCATAGAAAATTGCTTTATAGGAAAATCACTATACTGTACAGTACAAATTTTGCATTATCCAAACAGAGTCCACTATTCAATTGCATTATAGTCAATTCACGTTAACGAAACACGGGTTATAGCAGAAACATCCGTAAACTTGATATGTAATTTTAAGCCTGAACCACATGGTTTACCAGCATGTCACCCTGTTGATTCCAAGAGATATGCCAGACAGGCAAACTATTTTCAAAACATTCTTATATACGTCGCAAACTGATTTATAGTTAGTGCCAGTTTGGTATTTTTTATGTTACCAATATTTTCTAATTTTAATTGGACTCAGCAAAAAAAGTTATTTAAGTAGTGCTGGCTGTCTGTTGATAGAACAGTAGAAGGGGAATTACAGAATTGGAGCAGCGTAGAGACACGGATAGATTTAAAGAAAGGGCCAAGAATTTTCAAAATTGAGGTGCTGCTGTAATCATCTGCCACTGAAGATCTCTGATTAATGGAAACTTGGTTTTGGTTAGGGTATAAGGAGCAGGGTTTTGGTTCAGGATATGCAACAAGTCCCTTTTTTTAAAACATGTACTGTAGAAGTTAAATGGCATGTTCATCTCCACTGTGCAGAAGCAAACTTCCTATCAAGAGAATGGTTGTTACAATTTAATATTCCATAGCCAAAGCACTTTTCCAAAGGAAATTGGCTAGTTAATGCTAATGCAGGAGGAGGTTCTGTTACCGAAATAAAAACTTGTTTATTCCATTCTTGTTTTCCTTTTGCCCTTAAGAGAGAGAAAGGTGTGACTTTTATTAAAATCAGGACAAGATTGTGTATCCATCAAGAACCACCTTATTTTGTTCTAAAACCAGCTAGTAGTTAGCGCTGAATACCTTGTTACAGTGAAAAGATACAGTTGTTCATTAATAAGATTTTGCTGTAAATAAAATATAACAGTAACATGTATACCCCCTGCATTACATTTCTTTAAAACACATGACAACTTGCAAGGACAAGTGCAACAGATGCTTGGGAACACCTCCAATTTCGAGTTCCTCTCCAATCTTCCAATTTAAAACTACATCAATGTCTCTTCACTGTCACTAGATCAAAATCCTGTAACTTCCTCCTTAACAGCATTCTGGGTGTACCTACATCCCAGGATAACAGCAGTTCAACAAGGTAACTCCACACCACCTTCTCAAAGGAAACCAGGAGTGGGCTACAGATGTTGGCCTTACCAACAATGCTCACATAGGCCAATCAAAAAAAAACTTCTGGAAGGGAATGGAATAAATACCTTAAAAAGAATAAAAAAACTCGTTGGGTGATGGAAAAGATCATGGGAGTGGGAAGATTGGGATAGTTCCTTCCAAAGACTAGGCATAGCGATGATGGGCTGAATAGCCTTCTTCTTTACTCATTAGTCCAACTGACCTGAAGATTCTTTCTTCGATTGTGCTTTTCCATTAACTCTGAAGTAGCTAAGATTCTGTACCTGGGTACCTTTGTGTACCTAAGATAGGGCTGTAAATGGTGACTTGTAAACTTTTCGCTGCACTCATGTGAGTACATGTGACAATAAACCTATTTCAATTCAATTCAAGTACTTACTCTGGGCAGCAGTTAACAGGTGAGCCTGAATACTGAGGGTCAGCAGGCTATTATGAATCCAAAAAGACAGTATCATTTCAAATGAAATCTTTGTGAAGACTTCATTCTTTTAGGTTGACACCTTTTGATCAGTTGCTCTCTCTCTGTTGACCCACTATCCTTGTGAGAGCTGTGGTAACTTAAATATTCTGCAATAATTGCTGTAGCCTAGATGGCATGGGAGATTGGGGTCAGATGCCCATGAATTACCTCAGTGTTTTTGAATACGCACATTCACTGAGAACTGGCAAAACTCTTTGTGCTTCTATTAGGCTACAATAATGATTAATTTGCTCAAATGCAGAAATGTGAAACAAATCTGTATTCAAGCAATTTCTGATTAGCATTACAGTGAGATGATCTTGTTCCAATAGTTTTACTGATTAAAGTGGCATTTCCCTTGTCTATTGAACTGGCAGTTCCACTCCCCAAAAACAGAAGCTACACTGTTTGACAAATCAGCCTTTATAAACCTTCGCCTTTCTTCTCTCTTTGCAGTGGTGTTGGCAAGCAGACACTGTAATATTCACACAGCTTTTAATTATAGGTTGCCAACTGGCAATTGTAAGATAATAATAAATTGCCAGCTTAGCACCACCCGCAATCATCCAGACCGCTGAAACTCGATCAAAGGACATCATTTGTGGTTGTTTTGATAATGTAATGCACCCAATATGTATGATTATTAATGTATATTTTCATTTGCAAGCAGCAGAACGCCAATTGTCACATAACCAAGGGAGAGAGAAAGCAGGACAATCACATTTCTGCAAGCTTGATAGCTCAAGGGATCTTGATTGAACTTAGTTCACAAGATCGAAAGCCATGCTTCCTTCAGACAAGATGTGAATTGGTGCAGAATCACTGAAGACATTACTTATTACAAATGCTGCCATGAGGGCTGTTAGTATTCACCGACTATCCTATGTTCTTTTTTTGTGTCAGCTGTAGCTCAGCTGGTAGCTCTGTCACTTCTCAGTGACAGGTTTCTGGGTTAAGGTCACCCTTCAGGATTTTAGCTGAGGGAGCACTGTTCCATCAGAGGTGCCGTCTTTCCAATGAGGCATTAAACAACAGCCCCGTCTGCTGAATTGAATAGACGTACAAGATCCGATCAGGCAGATTTTTAAAGAAGATTAGAGTGTATCAACGGTGTCATAGACTCAGAGACATTTACAGCATAAAAGGAGGCCACAAAAACAAAGTTGTTGGAAAAGTTCAGCAGGCCTGGCAGCATCCATGAAGGGAAAAACAGAGTTAACGTTTCGGGTCCAGTGACCCTTCCTCAGAACAGTTCTGTTTGCCTTCCTGCAAACATGCACGGCAGACAAGCCAGCAATCTGCTTTCATGGCTTTACCTATCAGTTCATGAGAGAAACCTGAAAGAGACATTGATAGATAACAAGGTGTGGAGCTGGATGAACACAGCAAGCCAAGCAGCATCATAGGAGTAGGAATGGGGGAGGGGAAGAGGGTTCTGAAATAAATAGGGAGAGAGGGGGAGGCGGATAGAGGATGGATAGAGGAGAGGATAGGTGGAGAGGAGACAGACAAGTCAAAGAGGCGGGGATGGAGCCAGTAAAGGTGAGTGTAGGTAGGGGTGTAGGGCTTTCCTGCTCCTATGATGCTGCTTGGCCTGCTGTGTTCATCCAGCTCCACACCTTGTTATCTCGGATTCTCCAGCATCTGCAGTACATTTTATCCCTGATACAATTTTAACCCCACTGCGAAGCCTCTTCTAAGGATGCCTACCCTGAAGAAGTTACCCTCCTCCCTCCGGACAAACCTCAGGGAATCTCTCTCCCACTGCAACTCTCTCATAATCTCTTCAGCCTTGAAACTGCTCGACCATGTCCTGAAGCAAACCAGGTACTACAGCCACATCACCTTTCTTAGTACCTGCCTACGGAACCAGATCATCCCCAATGGACTACAGTCCACATTCAGGCCTTCCCAATGTGGCCCCAACTGTGACAATATCTTCACTCAGAACATTGAGACCCTTTAGAAGCGTATCTCCCTGCGACTCCTGAAACACACATTCGCAGCAATGCGCCGGCATCTCCAGGCACTACAATCAAGACTCCCCCTGCTCAGAGCCTCCCTCTCCCAGACCTGCAAAGGACCTCTCCTGTTTTTTATTCTTCGTAGGATCCACAACCTGAACTCACAATTTTACTCAGCTTTATTGGACACTAAAAACTGTAAGTACAGTAAACTTACTGGTGCCTACCACCCAAAACGGGCTTCCCCCACCTCCCAAATCCCCAACCCTACCCAGGACCTCCCCCACAATGTACCCGCCGCCATTGGCCATGAGGCCACAGTCGGAGAACCCACAGATGACATCACATCCGCCACCACCGGGTACACCACTTCCAGGACAGCGAACGCCGCTGCTGCTGAAGTCACCGCCACCCTCTGCGAGACCAATACTGCAGACACTACCATCACCGCTGCTGCCGCCGGCTACCACGCTCCGCCCACCACCGATGCTGCTCCACCCACCGCTGACGCCAACACAACTCCGCCCACTGCTGCCGTAACCCCGCCCACCACCGCCGTAACTCCGCCCACCGCTGATGCCGTCGCAACTCGGCCCACAGCCGACGCTGACAACGCTCCGCCCACTGCCTCCACAGCCAGCAGCTCCAGAGGAGACAGCAACACTGAGCCCTGCTGAGTCTTCACCATCCCCCCAGACTTCCCCCTTACCGAGGACGAACGGTCAGTCCTCAGTAAAGGGCTCACCTTGGTCCCCCTCCACCCACACATCAACAAATACCGCTCACGCTTGGACATTGAGCAGTTTTTCCGCCACCTCCGCCTCCACGCTTACTTCTTCAACCGTGAACCCAACCCTCCCGCCTCCAACACAAGCCCTCCTCCTGGACACCACCCCAAGGCCTCCTACCCTCCCTTGACCTCTTCATCTCCAACTGCTGTCGAGACATCAATCGCCTCAACCTCTCTACCCCTCTCACCCACTTCAGCCTCTCCCCCGCAGAACGTGCAGCCCTCCGCTCACTCCGCTCCAATCCCAACCTCACCATAAAACCAGCGGACAAGGGAGGAGCTGTTGTAGTATGGCCCATAATCTCTACATCGCTGAGGCCTGGCGCTAACTCTCCGACACCTCCTCCTACCGCCCCCTGGATCCTGACCCCACCCCGGAGCACCAAACCATCATCTCCCAAACCATCCACAACCTCATCACCTCAGGTGACCTCCCACCCACCGCCTCCAACGTCATCGTTTCCCAACCCCGCACCGCCCGCTTCTATCTCCTTCCCAAAATCCACAAACCTGAATGCCCTGGTCGACCCATTGTCTTCGCCTGCTCCTGCCCCACCGAACTCATCTCCACCTACCTAGACTCCATTTTCACCCCCTTGGTCCAGGAACTCCCTACCTATGTCCGTGACACCACCCACGCCCTCCACCTCCTCCAGAACTTCCAATTCCCCAGTCCCCATTTTTACTATGGACGTCCAGTCCCTATACACCTGTATTCCCCATGCAGATGGCCTAAAGGCCCTCCGCTTCTTCCTGTCCCGCAGAACTGACCAATCCCCCTCCACCGACACCCTCATCCGCTTAGCCGAACTCGTCCTCACCCTCAACAACTTCTCTTTCAATTCCTCCCACTTCCTACAGACAATGGGAGTGGCCATGGGTACCCGCATGGGCCCAAGCTATGCCTGCCTCTTTGTAGGTTACGTGGAACAATCCCTCTTCCGTACCTACACTGGCCCTAAACCCCACCTCTTCCTCCGTTACATTGATGACTGTATCGGCGCCGCCTCGTGCTCCCACGAGGAGCTCGAACAGTTCATCCACTTCACCAACACCTTCCACCCCAACCTTAAGTTCACCTGGACCATCTCTAACACCTCTCTCCCCTTCCTGGACCTCTCTGTCTCCATCTCGGGTAACCACCTAGAAACCGATGTCCATTTCAAGCCCACCGACTCCCACAGCTACCTAGAACACACGTTCTCCCACCCACCTTCCTGCAAAAATGCCATCCCCTATTCCCAATTCCTTCGCCTCCACCACATCTGCTCCCAGGATGAGGCATTCCACTCCCGTACATCTCAGATGTCCCTATTCTTCAGGACCGCAACTTCCCCCCCCTCAGTGGTCGAGAACGCCCTCGACCGTTTCTCCCGCATTTCCCGCAACTCATCCCTCACACCCCGTCCCCTCAATAACAACTAAAAAAGAATCCCCCTCGTCTTCACGTACCACCCCACCAACCTCCGGATCCAACGCATCATCCTCCGACACTTCCGCCATCTGCATCACCAAAGACATTTTTCCCTCCCCACCCTTGTCTGCTTTCCGGAGGGACCACTCTCTCTGTGACTCCCTTGTCCGCTCCACACTCCCCTCCAGCCCCACCACACCCAGCACCTTTCCCTGCAACCGCAGGAAGTGCTACACCTGCCCCCACACCTCCTCCCTCACCCCCATCCCAGGCCCCAAGAAGACTTTCCACATCAAGCAGATGTTCACCATCTTATGATGCTGCTTGGCCTGCTGTGTTCATCCAGCTCCACACCTTGTTATCTCGGATTCTCCAGCATCTGCAGTACCTATTATCTCAGAGACGTTGATAGAATGGGTAGCCAGAGTCTTTTCTTTTTCCGCGGGTATAAACGCCAATTAGTAAGGGATATAAATTTAAGGTAAAAGGTGTGAGTTTAAAGGAGATGTGATAGGCAGGTTTTTTACTCAGAGGGTGGTAAGTGCCTGGCATGCGCTGTCAGAAAAGGTGGTAGAAGCAGATACAAAACATCGTTTAAGAAGTATCTTAACAGATACATGAATAGGCAGGGAATAGAAGGATATGGACAGCATAGAGCCAAAAGGTTTTGAGTTTAGAAAGTCATCATGTGTCTGTGCAGTCTTGGTGGGCCAAAGGGGATGTTCCTGTGCTGTACCAATCTTTAATCTTTGATTACATAGAATCACATTGAGCCTACAGCAGAGAAAAAGGCCATTTATTCATTCATTCATTCATTCATTCATTCATTCATTCATCCATCCATCAAACATTCATTTACAGTATATACATGTGTAAAAATTGAATTTTTAAGCCAAGGTTTTTAGCCAAAATTCTTGGTCGCTTTTAATGTGGGTCATATTTGCTGTTTGTCCTGAAGGAGTGCTGCTCTACTGGAGGTGCTATCTTTCAGAGGAGATAGTGGATCAAAGCCCTCTCTATCCTGTCAGGTGGGCAGCACAGTGGCTCAGTGGTTAGCACTGCTGCCTCACAGTGCCAGGGACCTGGGTTCAATTCCACCTCGGGTGACTCTGTGTGGAGTTTGTACATTCTCCCCGTGTCTGCGTGGGTTTCCTCTGGGTGCTCTAGTTTCCTCCCACAGTCCAAAGATGTGCAGGGTAGGTGGATTGGCCATGCTAAGTTGCTCACAGCGTCCAGGGATGTGTAGATTAGGTGGGTTATAGGGGGATGGGTCTGGGTGGACTTGTTGGGCCAAAGGGCCTGTTTTCACACTGTAGGGGTTCTATCTATAAAAAGTTGATCCCAGGACCCTATTCAAAGAGCAGCAGTGAAGTTATTCCAATATGTTTCACTTAATCGATGTCAATAAAACAGATTATCTGGATATTTCACTTTGCTGTTTATACAAGCTTCATGTACACAAAATTGGCAACTGCATTTTCCTGACCTCACATTTCAAAACTATTTTTGATTTTAAAGCACTTTGGGATGTACTGTAGTCATGATAGAAGATGTGTAAATGGAAATGTACCTTTTCTGCATTCTGTTGGCGAGTTTCACATTTTAACAAACCCATAGGTAAAGAGTAACTCTCAGTCCCCTTACCTGGGAAAGGAAACCTGTGCCCTCTCATCAACACCTGTCCAGAACATCTGTAAGTTCAAGTCACCCAACAAGGTGGGAGTGACCTTGTCAGCCAGCATTGTTATAGCATGGCATGTTGATGTTTACTTCGAGTTGGCCACTAAGACAAAACCAGTTCTGGCTTGTGGAATCCCTGTTTGTTTTTTTTTAACTTAATCTCTGTGCCTTGGCTCCAAGCTTTGGAATACCGTCCCTAACCTCTGCACCTCACCACTTTGCTTTCCTCCTTTAAGTCACTTCCTAAGGCTATCTGCTTAACCATGCTTTGGGACATCTGATCTAATATCACCCAATTTGAACACAGTTGCTACACTCTGTTGTATCATGTACCAAGGAAGATCCTTGGGATTTTCACTATGTTAAAAGCACTGTTTATCTCGTTATTGTTGCTTCACAGGGGAGTTAGTCTTTTACTCAGCTGTCACCTTTTCTTATTATATTTGAGTCTTCTGTACCAAGCATTTTAGATATTACCCTTTGTTCTCCAAATATTGCCTGCACATTGCATATCAATCTACATCAACTCTCTTAGACACATCAAATGAAGTGCTTTTATAGTACACATCAGAATCAGTCCCTACACGATTTCAGTAACGACAGAAAGTCTGTGTATTTGGTTGTGGCAGAACAGTTTGATTTGATTATAGCAAGGAAAACCAGTTTTTTTTAATCTCAGGACATCCAAAATCACTTTATGCTGGAGAATTATTTTTGAAGTGGACACACTGTTGTATAGCAGCAAATTTCTACAACAATGTCTCACATAGTACAGATGAAGTGAAAATTAGTGAAGTTGTGGATAATGAAGAAGGTTATCAAAGGATACAGCAGGATATAGATCAGTTGGAAAGTTGGGTGGGGAAATGGCAGATGGAGTTTAGTCCAGACAGGTGTGAGATGATGCAATTTGCAAGGTCAAATGCAAGGGGGATGTATACAGTAAATGGCACAACCTTGAGAAACATTGATATACAGTCAGATCTTGGGGTGTAAGTCTATAGCTCTCTGGAAGAGGCAACACAAGTGGATGAGGTGGTAAAGAAGGCATACAGCATGCTTGCCTTCATCGGTCAGGGCATTGAGTATAATGGTTGGCAAGTCATGTTGCAGCTGTGTAAAACTTTAGTTCATCTACATTTGGAGTATTGTGTACCGTTCTGATCACCGTGCTATAGGAAGTATGTGGAGGCTTTGGAGAGGGTTCTGAAGAGGCTTACCAGGATGTTGTCCAGATCGGAGTGCATTAGTTACAGAGAGAGAGGTTGGATTATTTTCGCTAGACCGTCGGAGGCTGAGGGGTGAACTGATAGAAGTGTATAAAATTATGAGAGGCATGGATAGTTGGAGTCTTTGCCCCACGGTGGAAATGTCAAATACTAGGGGACACAGGCTTAAAGTGAGGGAGGAAAGGTTTAAAGAAGATGTGTGAGCAAAGTTTTTTTTGTGTGGTAGGTGACAAGAACGCACTGCTGGGAGATGGTAGATGCAAAGACAATTACAATATTTAAGAGGCACCTAGATAGGCTCAGGAACAGGCAGGGAATAGGGGGACCATGTGCAGGCAGATGGGATTAGTTTTCAAGGCGTCATGGTCAGCACAGAATTGATAGGTCAAAAAGTCTGTTTGTGTGCTGTACTGTTCTATGTTCTATGAATAAAGACCAGATCATTGGTCTTTTGATATTGGCTGAGGGGTAACTATTTGGTCAAGACGTAGGGAAGAACTCCCCTGTTCATCTTCAGAGTTGTTGCAGATGATCTTTTGCTTCTGCACAGGAGGGAAAACAAGGCCTCGTCCTGGCATCTCATTGCAAAGTTGGCATCTCCAAATATGCAGCACTCCTTCCAAACTGCTCTGAGGTGTGAATCTACATGTTTGATCTCAAGGCTCCTGAATTGGGCTTGAACCTATAGCCTTTTGGCTTGGTGGTGAGCTGAAATTGACACCTTATGTTGACAGTTGGTTGGTCTAATATATTCATTTTTGAAATTCTTGACTACAAATTAATGATATGGATCACACATTCTCGGTATGCCAGCCTAGGCTGAGTGAGCAACTTGAGAGAACACAGGAGCTTCCATAATCCACCAGTCAGTATTCGGAAATCTTTCACTGACTTTGTTAAATGCATTGAACATTCTGAGTTCTTGATAGCAACTGATAGAACATTATGGACCGAAGCAACCTAAAGTGAGACATTGGGAAAAATAGTTGTGCTTCGTTGCTGAGAATGATAACACATAACTGACATGACCTTGTTTTTTGATTTGTAATGAGGATGAGGCTGACCCTGACAAGGCTGCATTTATTGTTTCTCTGCAGTCACCCCGAGCAAGTTATGAGCAAGTTGAACCATTCCCCAGGACAGATTTTGTATTTGATTTGATGTGATTTGATTCATTGTAGTCATGTGTACCTAAGCACAGTGAAGAGCTTTGTTTTGCGAGCGGTACAGGCAGATCATAGTAAACAAGGGCATACAGATCATAGGGTGCTTAGACAGAGTGAGGTATACAGGTTACAATTGCACAAGAGGAGTGCAAAGCAAGATCAACATTATTTAAGGTTAGAGTGTCCATTCAGCATATTCACACTACCATGCCTAAAATCCTATCAGATTCAATTTTACGTTCAAATCTCTTACATAGTACTTTAACAAACATCTTTTGAAAGTCCATACACAACATCAAACACTCTACATTTAGGAAACCTTTATTATTTCATCAAGGAACTTCAATAGGTTAAGTCAAATATAATTTCTCTTTTACAAATCTATGCTTGCTGCTATTTATTAACCCATATTTTTCCAAGCTGCAACTAATTATATCTCAGACAATTGTCTATAAAAGCTTTCATATCACTGGAATTGGGCTGTCTGGCCGACGCTTCTCTTATTCTCCTTTTCTTTCAACATAGGTGTAATATTAGCCATCTTCCAGTCCCCTGACACCACTCTCATATCCAAAGGGGATTAGAGGATTATATCTAGTTCCACAGCTATCACATCCGGACCCTCAGAACATAGAACAGAGATGAGTACAGCAAAAGACAAGACCCTTCAGCCCACCATGTCTGCCAAACATGTCCCATTCTGAACTGATCCCATCCGCCTGCACATGGTCTGTCTCCCTCTATTCCCTCCCTGCCCATGTGTCTGTCTAAATGCCTCTTAAACATTGGTAAGGTATCTGCTTCCAACATCTCCCAAACACCTACTACCCTCTGTGTAAAAAAACTTTAATTGTACATCTGTCTTAAACTTTTACCCTCTCACTTTAAACCCATGTCCCCTAGTATTTTACTCGTGGTAACCTAGGCTACGTCCCCTTCAGACTGAGTGATTTTTCTACTTTGAACACTGCCCACATTTTGAGGATATCCATTATGTCTGCTTTTATCCAAATTTGCCCATTACCTCCTTTCTTACTGTAAGGTTACGAATAATTATGTAGCATTTACAGCACAAACTGGCCATTAATCTCAACTGGTCTGTACCTGTGTTTATAGTCCACAGGAACCTCCTCCCATTTTGCTTCATTTAAGCCTATACTCAAGTTCATTCTCTCGGGAAATAGATGTGAAAAATAGAGTTGAATTGTATTCGGGAACGTTTTAAGGGTCACATGCCTCTGCCATGGTGAGACCTCTCTGATGTATGTGATAGAAGCAGTTTTACCGAAATGCATTAGGCACAAAGATCCTAGGACAGGTCTTCTAAATGATGCAGCTGGAGCTCTTTTAGACTCCACGGGAGTTTGATTTATTCCTCGGAAGTTGAGAATAATTTCTACGCCTTTCCCTGCAGAGAAAGCAATAAATGTGTGAACCAGTTCAGACTGCCTGTTCTGATGTAAGTTCTGTAAACCCTATTTGTTAAAGCTGGGAGGTTCCTGTAAGCTAGTGAGTGAAAGAGGAAGCACAGTTTTCCCTCGGGAAGTTGAACTCTACCAAAGCACCATTTGCCTAACTCTCGAGTTGTTTTCCTTTTATGTACAAGCTGTGATGGAAGACTTATGACATACAGTGTGCATTATGCATTTCATTTAAGAAAATAAACCAGTCGCAACATCGACAAATAAGCTTATCCACAAAGCCTTTCGACACCCTGTTCCACATCCTTTCACCCATCTATGCATTACTCTACGCAATGTTAAAACAGTTTTCCCTCAGCCATCCAGCCCAGAAGAATATTATTAAACTGGACAGGGTTCAGACAAGATTTACCAGGATATTGCCAGGAATGGAGGGTTTGAAATACCAAAGTATACTGGAAAGACTGGCACTTTTTTCACTGGAATGTAGGAGATTGAGGTTTATAAAATCATGAAGGGCGTAGACAAGGGGCTTTACCCTAGGTTGGGGGAGTTCAGAATGAGGGGGCATATTTTCACGTTGAGAGGAGAAAGATTTAAAAATGACGAGTGGTTTGTGTGTGGAATGAATTGCCAGGTAAAGTGGTGGATGCAGGTACTGTTGCAGCCCTTAAAAGACTTTTGGACAGGCACGTGAAAAGGAAAGGTTTGGAGTGATATGAGCCAAATGCAGGCAAATGAGACTGGTTTAGTTTGGGAACATGGTCGGTGTGGACTGGTTGGACCAAAGGGCCTGTTTCCATGCTGTATGACTCTAAATGACAGTTTAACATCTCTGCAGTTTCTCTTTCTGTCTGTGTTTTAAACAACTGGCATTTAGTCCACAGAGCTGTAGGAAAGAGCAGGAGAGTGGAATAATCTGAAAGTTCATTCACAGAGGCAATTCAAGCTTGATAGGCTGAATGGTCTTCAGCTTTGCTTTTTGATTCTATGATTCCAAATTTGTGAACGTGATCCTGATTCTAGACTTAACAACTGGAATAGTCTGCTTCTATCTACTTCAAGCTATAACCCTATATTAGCAAGTAAAAGAAACATTATCCTTCTTCTTAAGCAAGGGTAGTGTGAACGTATGTTTTAATGCTCCCAGTGGCACTAGTTCCACCATCAGTTCTCTGAGGCAGCATGTAGTGTCCCTACCTCTGAAACAAGAGGACTGGGCTCAAGTCCCATCTGCTGCAGAGGTATGGATAACATCTCTGAACAGGTTGATTAAAAAAAATACTCTCCTGCTGCTGAGAGGAGGAAATCCCATCCTTTTTTAAAAAATGTTATTAATTAATTTCCAGCATTTATTGCTCATCCCTAATTGCCCAGAGGGCAGTTAAAAGTCAACCACATTGCTGTGGGTCTGGAGTCACATGTAGACCAGATCAGGTAAGGATGATAGCTTTCCTACCCTAAAGGACATTAGTGAACCAGGCCTGTTTTTCCAACAATAGACAATGGTTTCACGATCATCATTTGATTTAATTCCAGAGTTTTATTGAATTCAAATTCCATCACCTGCATTGGTGGGATTTGAACCGAGGTGCCCAGAACATTACCTGGATTAAATAGTCTCACAAAAATACCACTGGACCATCAACTTTCAACTCAGTTACAGCCAGCAGGCTGTTGTGTATCTATGGGACAGCTATTTGGGAAAGGCAGGAGAGTGGAAGAAGTACCCCTGCCAAATCCTCAGCCTGAGGGGGCAGGGCTATTAAATCCAGACCTTAACCTGATGGAAATTGAGGAAAGCAGCTGAACAAAAAATAAAAGGCATTGAAGTAAAAACCCGAGAAGAGCAGGAGAATCAACATGGCAGAACTGTAGAAAAGTCCAGATGGGTTTTAGAGGAATGCAACAACAACGTATTCAGAAAACAATACTATAACAGCACACGAGCTGGCACTTTGCTCCGCCATATCTGTGCTGACCATAATGCCATTCTAAACTAATCCCATCTGCCATGCACATGGTCCATATCCCTCTATACCCTGCCTGCTTATGTGTTTGTCTAAATCCCTCTTAAACATTGCTGTCTAATTCTATCACTTCCCCTGGCTGCCTCTCATAATTTTATACACTTCTATCAGATTGCCCCCTCAGCCTTCAATGCTCTAGCGAAAACAATCCAAGTTTGTCCAACCTCTCCACATAGTTAATACACTCCAATCCAGACAACATCCTGGTAACAAAAACAGAAATTACTGGAAAAACTCAGCAGGTCTGGCAGCATCTGTGAAGAGAAATCAGATTTCCTTTATTCATTCACGGGATGAGGGCATCGCTGGCTAGGCAGCATTTATTGCCCATCCCTAATTGCCCAGAGGGCAGTTCAGAGTCAACCACATTGCTGTGGGTCTGGAGTCACGTGTAGGCCAGACCAGGTAAGGATGGCTGTTTCCTTCCGTAAAGGACATTAGTGAACCAGATGGGTTTTTCCTGATAATCAACAATCAATGGTCATCACTAGATTCTTAATTCCAGATATTTTATTGAATTCAAATTCCACCATCTGCCTTGGCGGGATTCAGACCCAGGTCCCCTGAACATTATCTGGGTCTCTGGATTAACAATCCAGCGATAACACCACTGGGCCATTGCCTCCCCGTGATGTTTCGGGTCCAGTGACCCTTCCTCAGAACTAAGGTGCTGCCAGACCTGCTGAGCTTTTCCAATAACTTCTACTTTTGTTTCTGATTTACAGCATCCACAGTTCTTTCGATTTTTATTTAATATCTTGGTAAACCTTTTCTGCTTCCTCTCCAAAGCCTCCATATCCTTCCTATAGAATGGTGACCAGAACTACGCACAATACTCCAAATGTGGCCTCACTAAAGTCGTATACAGCTGCAACATGACTTGCCAACTTTTATACTCAATGCCCCAACCGATGAAGGCCAGCATGCGTACACCTTCTTTACCACCTGATCTACTTGTGTTGCTGCATTCAGAGAGCTATGGCCTTGCACCCCAAGATCCCTCTGTTTATTGATTCTGCAAAGGATCCTGCCATTTTCTTTCTTCTTGCTTTTGACTGTCCAAAATGTATCACCCCACACTTGTCTGCATTAAATTCTGTCTGCCATTTCTCCGCCCAATTTTCCGACTGATTTATATCCTGGTGTATCCTTTGATAACCTTCCTCACTATCCACAACTTTACCGATTTTCATGTCATCTGCAAACTTACTAATCAGACCATCTACATTTTCATCCAAATCACTTATTTAAATTACAGATCCTAGCACTGATGCTGCGGAACACGACTGGTCACAGTCCTCCAGTCAGAAAAAACATCCTCTACAAACTACCCTCTGACTTTTCTGACCAAGCCAATTTTGTATCCAACTTACCAACTCACTGTGGATCCATGTGACTTAATCTTCTGGACCAGCCTACCATGAGGGTCCATGTCGAATATTTTAGTAATGTCCATTTCGACAAAATCCACTGCCCTACTTTCATCAATCATCTTCCTCACTTCCTCAAAAAACTTCATAAAAGCTGTGAAACAAGACCTCCCCTGTACAAAGCCATGCTGACCCTGCATAATAAGTCCATTCTTTTTCAAATGTAAGGAAGTCCTGTTCCTAGGAATCTCCTCCAAATATATCCTTACCACTTATATAATGCTCACTGGCTTGGATTATCCCTTTTGCCTTTCTCAAACAAGGGAACAACATTAGCTATTCTCCATTCTCCTGGGACCTCACATGTGGTTAAGGAGGATACAAAGATCTCTGTCAGACCCCAGCAATCTTTTCCCTCACCCTCAGGGTTTATAAAGCACCTTCAAGGTAATGAAGCGTCCCCAGGCAGAGAGGTCTCAGGAAGATTTGCCAAAGCTGGGGACTTAGACAAGTGACGGCATGGCCACCTATGATGGAACAGGTAAAGTTGTGGCTTACTCAGGAGATCAGAATTAGAGGAGAATTAGAGGCTTATGTAGCTGGGGGAGGTTACGGAGGTAGGGAGTGTGGAGGGCCTTGGAGGGATTCCAAAATAAGACTGACCATTTTAAAATCAAAATGTTGCTTGACTAGGAGACAGTGAGCAAGGAGGTGACAGGGAAATGGTGACTTAATAAGACGTGAGCAGCAAAGTTTTGACCAACTTCATATTTATAGAGGGTAGATGCGGGAGACCAGGCAGGACTACATTGGAATAATCCAGAGGTAGTGAAGGTATGAATGAGAGTTTCAGCAGCATAATCGAGACAGCAATGAAATCATGAAATGTCTTAGTGCTAAACTAGGCCACCTTAGAGATGGTGGTCGTGTTATTTACAGTTAAACAATGGCTGACTGTGGGCTCAGACCTTCATCATCGCTCACTCACTTCACTTTACCTCCCAATATTTTAATTTGAATTCAGTAGCACGTGTTAAAGTGACTGCTCCTCTTAGCCTTCCCAAGAACAAAGGGACTTCCCATCCAGTTCATGTTCTGGCTGCTCATACAGTCAGCAAACTCACCGTGGCTCTTTGAAGTTAGAATCTAAGGTGTCAAGAGGAGTCTGTACAAACCTTCCCAGCAGCAATCACTCTGACCAGCTGGACAGATGGAGGCACTTAAAACAGGCCGGTAATTAAAATTAATTTCCAGAGAACCCCAGTGAAAAACATGCAATTATCTACACATCATAGGGCATTTGGCACCATTTCCCCTATCCAGCTCCCCTCTTAGAGTTGGCACAGTTTCTGTCTGAGCCATGAATATCCCAGAAGTGAATTCCAAACCTTTGTAAATCTTCCGTTTCTCTTGCCCACTGCTTTTTTCTTTATTTAACGTTGGAGGCTGAGGGGTGTTCTTATGGAGGTTTATAAAATCATGAGGGGTGTGGATAGGGTGAATAACCAAGGCCTTTTTCCTGGAGTAAGAGAGTCCAAAACCAGAGGGCATAGGTTTAAGGTGAGAGGGGAAAGATTTAAAAATGACCTGAGGGGCAACTTTTTTCATGCAGAGAGTGGTGCATGTATGGAATGAGCTGCCAGAGGAAGTGGTGGAAGTTGGTACAATTACAACATTTAAAAGGCATCTGGATGGGTAAAAGAATAGGAAGGGTTTAGAGGGATATGGGCCAAATGCTGGCAAATAGGATTAGATCAGTTTAGGATATCCGGTTGGCATCAACAATTTGGACCAAAGGGTCTGTTGCCGTGCTGTACAACTCTATGACTCTATTTTTCCTTATCAACCTGTTCAGAGATGTTATTACACACTTCAGGAGCAGGTGAGCGTTAAACGCAGGCCTCTTGGTCCAGGGATAGGGACACTACCACTGCACTACAAGAGGGCCCCTAATCCCCAACACTTAGTTTGCAGGCATTTTTTTGTGAGTGGGCGGGAGAAAAGGAGGAGAAGATGGGGGGAGTATTGGAACTGATTAAATAGATTGTTCAAAGAGCTAATGTTTGTGGGTTGGGGCTGAATTACCTTCTTCTACACTCAATCAATCTATGATTTCAATCTTGTAAATCTTGTGCAAAACAAAAACATGGAATGCTGGAGAAACTCAGCAGGACTGCAAGTTTCTATGGGAAGAGAAACGGAGTAACGTTTTGAGCCCATATGACTATTTTTTGCGACCCTTGTGGTCAATGGATATGGAGAGAAAGCGGGAAATGGGATACTGAGATGGCGTGATCAGCCATAATCCTATTGCATGGTGGTGCAGGCTTGAAGGGCCATTTGGCCTACTCCTGCGCATATTTTCTATGTTTCTAAGCATCTATGGAAGGAGAAACACACTAACACTTCGAGTCTACATGACTCGTCTTTACAACAGTGTAAAATCTGGTCCCTCATTCCAAACTGAACTACTGTAAATAGTTTGCTCCTATCTGTGCCATTTCATCCTTTTTTTTTATTCCATGTATGTCTGCGAAGTTGCTTCTGTGTAACTGCATCGGCCTGGTGACTTTGTCAGAAGATTCTGTGCCAAAACTGAGCTTTTTCCTAATAAATCCTGTTATTGAAACAAACCATAAGATCAAGATGAACCATTTCTCAAAATAAATATGAGGCTTGCAGCGCTGGATGTGTGATTGCACATGTGTCTGGGGTCTCACTGGGAGTGGCTGACTGGAAGGGGGAGGGTAAGCGTTGGTTTTGGCAGACAGACCAGGGGGGTGAGGGGTGGGTGGAGCGATGTTTGGGAGGGGACAACCCAGGAAGAGAGAGCTACTCCTTGAGGAGACCCTCTGATGGCACCCAGCTGACACCAGTCCGCACGGGGAAAGCTGTTGGCATACATCTGTCCCACCACCTGGCAGAAGCAGTGTGGGTCTCTTAAAGGGGTCATTCTTTGCCCACTTGGGCCTGATAGTGGGCTGCCCAATGCCCAACCTGCTGCTAGTAAACTGGCAGTGAGGACAGGGGTACACTGAAGGCACAGCACCCTCTGGAGTTTGAGTACTCCCACACCCCCTCCCAAAGATTTGGTTTATGTGAAAACACCAGAGAAACTGAGATTGTTGATTTTGGAGCAGAGAAGATTGAGGAAACATCTAACAGAGACATTCCAAACGGTGAGGGCTTTGATAATGTAGATAAGGAAAAGCAGTTTTCATTTGGAGAAGGGCAACCAGAGTGTGTAGATTTAAACTTTCAAGGTGAGATGGCTTTGTTTTTACTCAGCAAGTTGTTAGAATCTGGAATCCACTATTTGAAAACATAGTGGAAGTGTAACTTTCAAAAAGCGCATTTCACATGGTGTTGGGGAAAGAGCGGAGTTGGATTAAAATGGACACAATAGGTTGTATCAGTGAGGCATGGCTATAAGTTGTAGATGGTTGTAAATTGCCATGAACCCACAGTTACAGATTAACCTCGTAAACAGTAGCCTGAAAGATCACAAAAATGTCTGTCTGATACTTCTGGAATGGGTATGTTTCGCCTTGCTTTTAATCAATTGCTCCTATTGTCACCTTTCGTTGCTGGAACCTATTTTCCTTTTCAGCCATTCTTGATTATAGGTATTCTCTTTATGCGTTATCTGGAAAGGGAAAAAAAAACTTCCATTTATGTAAAAGTAAAGTAGTGCGGATACTAGAGATCTGAAATGACAGCAAAATGCAGGAGAAGCTCAACAGGTCTGGCAGTATCGGTGGAGAAGGAAAGGCAGAGTTAAAGCTTCAAGTCCAGTCTGAGTTCCAAAACATTAACTCTGTTTCTCTCTTCACAGAATCTGCCTAACCTGTTTCTTTTCTTCAGCACTTCCTATTTTCATTAATGTTATGGCTAAGTTTTTTTTCCTTTATTCATTCACGGGATGAGGGCATCGCTGGCTAGGCAGCATTTATTGCCCATCCTTAATTGCCCAGAGGGCAGTTAAGAGTCAACCACATTGCTGTGGGTCTGGAATCACATGTAAGCCAGACCGGGTAAGGATGGCAGTTTCCTTCCCTAAAGGACATTAATGTACCAACTGGGTTTTTCCCCAGCAATCAGCAATGGCTTCATGGTCATCATTAGACTCTTAATTCCAGATTTTTTTTTATTGAATTCAAATTGTGCCATCTGCCATGGTGGGATTTGAACCCAGGTCCCCTGAACATTATCTGGGTCTCTGGATTAACAGTCCAGCGATAATACCACTACACCATCGCCTCTCCTAACATCTTAAGTACAAGTACATCTTAAGGGTGTTCTCAAGCACATTGCAGCCTCTGAATCACGTCTCCCTGATTTAGGTATAACTCACTGTTGCTTCATCATTGCTGGATCAAAGTCATGAGGTCCTATTCTAACAGCATTATGGGTGCAGCTACACATCCAAACACTGCGGCGATTCAAGAACACAGCTCACCACCACCTTCTCTGCAGCAATTAGGGGCCTGCATTAAATGTGGAAGGAAATCAGCGTTAACGTTTTGGTCCAGTGATCCTTCCTCAGAACTGGACCCGCAACATTAACTCTGATTTCTCTCCACGTTTGCTGCCAGACTTGCTGAGCTTTTCCAGCAATTTCAGTTTTTGTTTCTGATTTCCAGCACCCACAGTTCTTTCAGTTTTTACCTGCATTAAATGTTGTCTTTGTCAGCGATATCCTTATTGACCGAAATCTTAATTCCTCTTTTGGATTAGCAATTCTTTTTCCTGGTATTCTTTTCTATGTAAAATCAATGTTAAAAATATAAATGTTGTTGTTTGTACAATTTGCAGTGACTTCATCTGGCAATAACTTCGTACTGGTGTATATTTTAAAAACATCAGAGAAAATTTGTTTTGTTTGAGTCAGACAGAGATTTGCCATATTCAGGCAGCAATATAAAAGTGACAAATTACGTATAAAAGAAGAATTCTGATGGAAATGTTTGAGAAGAAAATATTTAGTTTGCAGCCACTTAAGCAATCATACTCACATGATCACGGAAAACTACTCGGAAAGCCAGAGCAGTTCTAAATTACAGGAAGACCACAGAGCCGTTCTGCTTCTGTGCGTTATATTGTGCCCTCTGAGCAGGGATACTGGAGATGTCTGGCCAAAGATCTGTGTGTGAGTAAAATGTTGTTACTAGTTCTGTCCTAATCAGAATAATTGTGTGTTTGTGGTATCTGTGGGTGTCAAATTGATTAATGCTGTGCAAGTGCTCAAAGCTTGCTTAAAGTGTCTGAAAGTACTTTAAGTTGCTTTAAACCTAAACTGAGCTGCAGTTCCTGACCCATTCATTCAGCAAAACAGACATACCACGATTTACTGAAGGCTTATTTTATGATTACAGTTGACTGACTCAGGATCTGTGCTTCAAGGGCTGACATATCCATTGTGTTTTTTAGGACAACATTATCGGTATCTTTGGGATTGGACTAGAGGGCTGGCAGTGGAGAGTTATTGTCATTGGATTATTATGCAACAGTTCTTCACAGAATGCCTTGACTTAAAAATGATCTTTGTTTTGAAATCTCTCCATGGCCTCAATCTTCCACATTTCTGTAACCTCCCCCAGCCTTACCACACACCAAGATCTCTACACTCTTCCTGTTTCAACGTCTTGTCCATCTTTGATTTGGATCAATCCACAATTGGCAGACATACTTTCAGCTGCCTCAGCCCTGGTCCTTCTGGAAGTCCCTCATTAAGTCTATCTTCCCCTCTGTGTTGGGTAGGCTAAAGGATATTAAGGTGGACAAATCCCCAGGACCGGATGGGATCTATCCCAGGATGCTGAGGGAGGCGAGAGAGGAAATAGCTGGGGCCCTGACAGATATCTTTGTAGCATCCTTAAACACAGGTGAAGTGCCGGAGGACTGGAGAGTTGCTAATGTTGTCCCCCTGTACAAGAAGGGTAGTAGGGATATTCCAGGTAACTACAGACCAGTAAGCCTGACGTCAGTGGTGGGAAAGTTGCTGGAGAAGGTACTGAGGGATAGAATCTATTTATATTTGGAAAAGAATGGGCTTATCAGTGATAGGCAACATGGTTTTGTGCAGGGGAGATCATGCCTTACTAACTTAATAGAGTTCTTTGAGGAAGTGACCAAGTTGATAGATGAAGGAAGGGCTGTAGATGTCATCTACATGGACTTTAGTAAGGCATTTGATAAGGTTCCCCATCATAAACTAATGGAGAAAGTGAAGTCACATGGTGTGCAGGGTGTTCTAGCTAGGTGGATAAAGAACTGGTTGAGCAACAGGAGACAGAGAGTAGTAGTTGAAGGGAGTTTCTCGAAATGGAGAAAGGTGACCAGTGGTGTTCCACAGGGATCAGTGCTGGGGCCACTGTTGTTTGTGATATACATAAATGATCTGGAAGAAGGCATAAGTGGTCTGATCAGTAAGTTTGCAGATGACACGAAGATTGGGGGAGTAGCAGAAAGCATAGGGGATTGTCAAAGACTACCGGAGAATATAGATAGACTGGAGAGTTGGGCGGAGAAGTGGCAGATGGAGTTCAATCCGGGCAAGTGTGAGGTGATGCATTTTGGGAGGTCTAATTCTAGAGCGAACTATACTGTAAACGGAAGAGCCTTGGGAAAAGTTGATGAGCAGAGCGATCTGGGAGTTCAGGTCCATTGTACCCTGAAGGTGGCTGCACAGGTGGATAGAGTGGTCAAGAAGGCATATGGTATGCTTGCCTTCATCGGACGGGGTATTGAGTATAACAGCTGGCAGGTCGTGTTAAAATTGTACAAGACTTTGGTTCGGCCGCATTTAGAATACTGTGTACAGTTCTGGTCGCCACATTACCAAAAGGATGTGGAAGCTTTGGAGAGGGTACAGAGAAGGTTTACGAGGATGTTGCCTGGTATGGAAGGTGCTAGCTATGAAGAGAGGTTGAGTAGGTTAGGATTGTTTTCATTAGATAAAAGGAGATTGAGGGGGGACCTGATTGAGGTCTTCAAAATCAAGAAGGGTATAGACAGGGTTGATAGAGATAAGCTTTTTCCCAGGGTGAGGGATTCAATAAGGAGGGGTCACGCGTTCAAGGTGAGAGGAGAAAAGTTTAAGGGGGATACACGCGGAAAGTACTTTACACAGAGGGTGGCAGGTGCCTGGAACGCGTTGCCAGCAGAGGTAGCAGAGGCAGGCACGGTAGATTCATTTAAGGTGCGTCTGGACAGATGCATGAGCAGGTGGGGAGCAGAGGGATACAGATCCTTAGGAATTGGGCGATAGGTTTAGACAGTGGATTTGGATCGGCACAGGCTTGGAGGGCCGAAGGGCCTGTTCCTGGGCTGTAAGTTTTCTTTGTTCTTTGTTCTTTGTTCTTTGTTCTTTGTACATATGTCTTCCCCCATTTAAAATGCATTCCAGTTCCAAAGAAGGGTCACTGGACCCGAAACATTAACTCTGCAGTCTCTCCAGATCTGCTGAGTTTCTGCAGCAATTTCAGATTTAGTTTCGGATTTCCAGCAGTTCTTTGGTTTTTTCCCTCCTTGAAACCTATCTCATTGCGCAAAAATTATTATGTGGTTCAGTGTCAGACTTTTTCTCGTAAGTGCCTTGGTACCACTCAGTGCAATGTCAGTCATGATTAAGCTGGTAACACCCTTGCTTTGGGTCAAAAGGTTATAGGTGTCAGTTCCATTCCAGTGACTTTAGCACAAACCTCAGAGGTGGCACCCCGGTGTTATGCCTAGGGAGTACTGTTGGAGGAACCATCTTTCACATGTGCTGTTACACCAAGGCCCCCCCCCCCATGCACTCTCAGGTGGGAATAAAAGTTCCCTTCACATTATTGCAATAGCGGGGGAGCTGCCCCTGGTGACCTGGCCATCAAAATCACTAAAAACAGATTATCTGATCGTATATGCACACCTTCTGGGAGCTAGCTTGTGTACAAATTGACTACCATGCTTTCTACATTATAACAATGACTACATCTCATAAGGCATCTCATTGACTATGAAGCACTTTGGGAAATCCTATACTTGTGAAAGTCACTATAAAAATGTAAGTCTTTTTGAAAAGAGCTGTCTAAATGCAAGTTGTTGCTGTGGTTTAGTTGCAGCTTTCTGATCCACAATCAGCAAAGTAATTCACTTTAGATTGCAAATGCATATTTGACCATCTTGGTCAATAATTTACAGTTGGAGCCCTCAACTGTGGTAAATATTTAATTGTTTCAGATAGGGCGGTGTCAATGCCACCTTGGTCATAAATTATAGTCATTGAAAGTTCAAAGTTTTGATACAAGTGGGCACAATCAGGGACATGCAGATTTTACTAATTAATCTTAATTGTATGTTTTCCTTTTTAACTTCCTCCCACAGCATTCGCTCTGGGATTTATGCGCAAATTGCTGGAATGGGGCTGGAACCCATAACTACCTGTGTCAGAAACAAGGGGGTTCCCAGCTGAATCCCTCAAAATTAGGCATTACTTTACCTAAACAGAGCTTAACTGCTTTTATTTTACCATTGCACAGTCTCCTTTATTTTTGTTTTGAAGGTGCTGAATGACAACATACCTTTATAAAGAATGTTGAACATTGGAAAACACACCAAGGCACTTCACAAAACCTTAATCAGACAAAAAACAATTGCAGTTGAAAGGGGATCTGAGGAGGGCTGACTAGAAGCTTAATTTAAATGATCTGCTTCTTCAAATGGAATCTTGCCAGAGGAGAAAGATAAGAAACACCTCCTGCATTGATATGTTCAAAGTAGTTCTAGCTGCTATATAATTTGGGGGGAGGCAGTAAGAAGTGTCTGATACCAAAGAAGAACTTTGACTGGTTAGTAGACTGTACGTATTATTTGTCAACATTCAGTTGTTGGGGAGTACATTCGCAGTCAGATTCAAAATGAGTGAGGAAAATGTCAATGTTTCAGGTTTTTATGGGACTGAGCTGGGACCTGTTTTACAAAGAAGGTTGGTATTTCAGCTGTTAAAACCCTCGGGGCAATTCACTTTGCAGTTTGGGGGGTTGGGGTGGGGGGTGGTGAATGAGATTGCTCCACAAAGAGCCAGCACAGACTGACTGGGCAGATTGGTCTCCCCTCGTGCTCCAAGTGATTATGACTCTGTTTATGAAACCCGAGATCCCATATGTTGTGTATGAAGAAGGTTATCTCAGAGTACAATGGGACCCTGATCGGATGGGCCAGTGAGCTGAGGAGTGGCAGTTGGAGTTTAATTTAGATAAATGCGAGGTGTTGAATTTTAGTAAGGCAAACCAGGACAGGACTTATACATTTAGTGGTAGGGCCCCGGGGAGTGTTGCTGAACAATGAGACCTGGGGCGCAGGTGCATAGTTCCTTGAAACTGGAGTTGCAGATAGACAGGATAGGAAAGAAGGTATTTAGCACACTTGCCTTTATTGGTCAGTGCATTGAGTGTAAGAGTTGGGACATCATGTTGCAGCTGTACAGGATATTGGTGAGGGCACTTTTAGAATACTGCGTACATTTCTCATCACCCTTGTATAGGAAGGATGTTCTTAAACTTGGAAAAGGTGCAGAAACAATTTACCAGGATGTTGCCAAGGTTGGAGGGTTTGAGCTATAGGAAGAGGCTGAATAGGCCGGAGCTTTTTTTCCCTGGAGCGTTGAAGGCTGAGGGGTGACCTTATAGAAGTTTATAAAATCATGAGGGGCATGGATAAGGTGAATAGCCAAGGTCTTTTCCCCAGGGTGGAGAGTTCAAAACAAGAGGGTGTAGGTTTAAGGTGGGAGGGGAAAGATTTAAAAAGAACCTGAGGGACAACTTTTTCATGCAGAGTGTGGTGCATACAAGGAACGAGCTGCCAGGGGAAGTGGTGGAGTCGGGTACAAATGACAACATTTATAAGGCATCTGGATGGGAATATGAATAGGAAGGGTGTTAAGGGATATGGGCCAAATGCTGGCAAATGGGACTTGGTCAGATTGGGATGTCTGGTTGGCGTAGATGAGTTGGACCAAAGATCCTGTTTCCGTGTGGTATGACTGTATGACTCTGTAACTAGTTCTTTCTACTCTGTTGAGGAACAAAAAAATGTATAATTTATGGCAAGTTTGCTTTCACTTTTGTTCAGTTTGAGACGTTTTTCTCACAGCTTTTGTGTCAACTGTACGCAGTCTTGCATTCTGCATTGTTAATTCAGTACACTAAATGACTTTGCCTTTGCATCCTTGAGTTTTTGTATCGATGCACGAACTGTGTACTCATTCACTGTAGCCCTTGTAGTAATGCATTTGAATGTACACTGTAGTTTTGCGAACAGTAAAGGAAGATTAAATTATGACCTTTTAAGAGTATTAAAAAGGGCAAAACCTTGCAAAGTATATTCTTGAAAGGTAATCATTATCTTCTCTTCCTGTGTTCATTTGCAGGTCTGAATAATTTGCTCCAAACTCTGTTGTTTATTATAAAATCTTAACCATCGCTAAGAATGATTGTACAGTAAAAGTTAAAGGTGAAACTGGTGTCAGAAAGAAAAAACAGTCTTTGAAACTTCATTAAGAGCAAAATATTGAGGATGCTGGAAATCTGAAATGAAACAAAGTGCTGGAGAAACCCAGCAAGTCTGGCTGCATCTATGGACAAATTAACCGTCAATGTTTTAGGTCCATTACGACTTTCTCAGAACTAAAAGGGGTTGGAAAATGGCGATTTCTAGGCTGTTAACAGAAGAGGATGAGGAGCAAGTGCAATAGATGGTGAGGGTGCCCAGAGCAGAAGACATGGGGAGTGCTCATGGCAGTACAGGAGAAATACAGATGAGAAATGGGTGCAGGTAAAGGTGTGAGATGGAGAATATGGGTCGACTTTACTGGGAGAAAAGTCAGCAAGAGAAAAATGCAGCTGGGGTGGAGTGAAGATGTAAGAAAGACCGAGGACAGAGATTATGCACTGAAGCTGTCTCCTTTTCACATCTTCATTAATGCCCATTTTACATATCTAAGGGAAGAAATAAATTTCTATAATAATTTCTGTTTTGAGTAATGTTAATAATATGTTCCTCTGCCTCCCCTTCTACAGCCTCGGGACTCTCTACTCCCTCCACCCCAGTACAATCCACCAAACCAGCCTTCCCTCTGGAATCGTACAAACAGGAACCTGAACGTTTGGATGCTCGATCTCGTTCCTACTCTTCGCCGCCAGACACAGGCCAGCGATTCTCTGTTCCGGTAGCCCCACCTATGGTGGCAGTAAAGCCACTCGCCCCACAGACCAGCTCCAATGCTACCTCAAAACCAGTAAGTATGGAAGAACTGGCATTGGTAACATTTTGTGCCATTTTGCTGCAGAGTGGAATCAACAATGTCTATGCATGTCAATGCCGAGTAGTCGCAATGTTGACCACAGTGGTATTAAGCTCTTTTGATTCACTCTGTGTGTGTGGCAGTGAGTGAATGTAAGTGAATGAATCAACATGTTTGTGAGTGAGTTACTCAGTCAGTCCCTGTGTCACTCAATCTGTTAGTGCAAATGAGTGAATGTGTGTGGAGGTGTGTGTATGCGAGTAAATGTGGAGGTGTGAGTGTGTGGTTGCGAGTGAGTGTGTCAATGTATGTGAGTGAGTGTATGGTTAATTGAGTACGCAGGTCCATATGAGTGTATAGATGGTGATTATATTGATTAATTGAGTGAAGTATCATGAGCCTTTCACCTAGACGATTGCTGAGTTCTGGCAGTGCACCCAAGATCCTATTTTGGGCAAAACCAACTCTGTGGACACATGGATTGTTGTCAGCCTTTTCTTTCCAGTAAAAGGTATGACGCCCAACCTTTAGCTGTCCCTCCCCAGCAAGGCGAGTCTCACTGAGGGGACCGATATCAATTTGGGGAATTCATTGTTCACATGATAGGATTGCAGTTCTTCTTTTGGGATTCTCACTCTTGAGATTGTCAGTGGCCATTATAACATTCCAAGTTGTATGAATTAGAATTTTTTTTCTCTGACCCTCTCCCAAGATAGTGATCCCTCAGGTTTTGGCTCCACAGCCAGAAAAACGTGGGGCAGTGTATTTTTTGGGCCACTTTAATGAGCACCTCCCCATTTGGGGTGAGCAGAAGAGGTCCTTAAGATGAATATTCAGTTACAGTTCTACAACCTGAAGATACCTCTGGCCCAAAACCTTCAAGCATTTATCACCTGGCTGCAGATTCTTGAAGAAGGAATCTCATGCTCATGGCCCTTTCCTCATCATCTATTCTTCACTGCCACAGGACTTGGCAAATAGACCTTACTGGAAGCCGATGTGGGATTTTGTTTAACATGGAGACCTTGAGACACTAACATTGCCCACATGATCACGGCAAATTGGTGGTCACAGTTTGATGATGCTCCGAACCATGGTGATCAGGACTGTCCTGTCTCGACAGCCATTATGTACCTTCGTAGTTGGTGACCACAGTCTTCCTGAGCCATTCCTGCTGCTGAAGAGTTTTAGGCCTGCACTGTGTCTGGGATGTCTAACAGTCATGCCAGCATGGGTGATCACACCAATAGTAAACAACACTTAATGACTTCATTCAAACGAGCCATATCTGCCATCCATACAGACGGCCAATATTTGTGACTGGTGTGACTTCAACAAACTTCAGAGCAAACACAGGAATGATATTTCCAATGACTGGAGAGTCCAAAACTAGGGGGTCACAGTCTAAGGATATAAGTAGGTCATTTAGGAACAAAGAAAAAGAACAAAGAAAATTACAGCACATGAACAGGCCCTTCGGCCCTCCAAGCCTGTGCCAATCCAGATCCTCTGTCTAAACCTGTCACCTATTTTCCAAGGATCTGTATCCCTCTGCTCCCTGCCCATTCACGTATCTGTCTAGATACATCTGAAATGACGCTGTTGTGCCCGCCTCTGAGATAAGGAGAAATATTTTCACTCCCAGAGTGCTGAGCCTGTGCAATTTTCTGCGACAGAAAGGAGTTGAAGCCAAAATGTTGAGTGCTTTCAAGAAAAAGTTAGATATTGATCTTGGGGCTGAAGAGATCAAAGAGTATGGGGACAAAGAGTACTGAGCTGGGTGATTAGCCAAGATTACATTGAATGGTCGAACAGGCTTGAAGGGCTAAATGGCTTAGTCCTGCTCCTATTTTTCTAAGTCTCAATCAAATTAAATTGAGAGATGTAATAGATGATCCTCACCATTAGCTTCTTGATGCTACTTGTAGTGGGTCTTCCTCTTCAGGCAGTTTGAGTTGTAACCCTCCGCCTAACTGTACGATCAGCCAATAACGGAAATTATTGTTTGTTTCAAAGATAAACTTGGCTATTGATTTGGCAACTTGGCAGTTGCTATTGATTTTAACCTGAATAAGTCCACAACTTCGTAAAGATTTTAGAGGTTAAATGTTAGTTAATGCCTTTAATCTTATTAACAGCAAAAGGATTATTCGCATTGTGGGACTGCCAAGGAATGATAGAACATTTGTCAACATCATGTTCATTTTATGAAGGAACTCTTAACCAAGCAAGCAGAAGAGTTGAGGCTCAAATTACTGTGGACTGTGCATGAAATGGAGACACCAGCTGCAAGCACTAGTTTATAGGGGAATGGTTAGTACACTGTCCATTCACCCACTTCTTAATCTCCAGAGGAAAGTGATAGCCTCCTAGTTTGCTGAGTTTAATGCAATTAAAGTGATTTTTAAAGTGACGCAATTACAGAAATTAATGCCATTTTGTCTGTAGAGGTAACACACCTCAGTAAATTGCAGCATTGTTTGTCTCTTCACAAGTGCATAAAGGGATTGTAGGTCCTTCGGTGGAGGTTGGCTACAAAGGGATCTGGTTCGCCCATTATCCGTTTAGCAAGGACCACTCACAGTATGGTAATTCAAAGCCTGCCTTTGTCAAAAAGAACTTGTTCATCACTTCTTACGTTTTCCATTCCTCAGAACTGAGGAAGGGTCACCGGACCTGAAACGTTAACCCTGATTTTTTTCTTCACAGATGCTGCCAGACCCGCTGAGCTTTTCCAGCAACTGCTGTTTTTGTTAACATCCTTGTAAATGTTTTCTGAACCCTTTTGAGTTTCACAAGTTTCACGAATAAGAGTGTTCTTTCAGTCTCAACTGTGTGTGAGCAAGTGCTCTGTTAGGTTCGTTGGAGCTTTCTTTTCTCTCTGCCTGGGTTCTGAGGACCAGAATGAACACTGGTGAGTAGCTAGGGATGTAGTATGAGGCACTGTTACAGAAGGGGCACAGGGAGTGGATGGAATGTGAGGGGAGTGGGATGGAGAGTCTTATAAAACAACATTAAAAACAGCTTGAACAAAGTCCCAGAGAACCAAGAGAGACTTTCTAACTATTTTGACACTCATCTCTCCCTGTAGCCACCTCCAAACAGCTTCTCAGGTTGGCAGACCCAAGTAAATCCTGTGCCCACCTTCATCAAGCAAATATCCTCTGTTTCAGAGCCCTGTGTATCACACCAAGTTATATAAAGTGGGGAGATTACCCAATACAAGTTAATTGCAGCAAAAGCAGAAGTTGCTGGAAAAGCTCAGCAGGTCTGGCAGCAACTAAGAAGAAAATATCAGAGTTAATGTTTCGGGTCCGGTGACCCTTCCACAGGACTGATGGTAGCTGGGAAAACGTTGGTTTATATGCAGAAAACAGGAAGGGGGATGGGGTAGGGAGTAAATGATATGATAAAAGATAGAGTCCAAAGAGAGAGAAGAGCAGTGGGATAGACAAAGGAGTTGATAACGATCTGGCTAGGAGGGTGAATAGCTATTAATGTGGACTGTTAGTGGACCAACGATAGGTAGTATGTAATGGCAGACTGTCTGCACTCTGTGTGCTTAGATCTAACACTGACTTTGTTATTAAGTCAACCTATAAAGGCAGAGGCTGAGCGCCAGCTCTCAGATACCTTCTCCTATCTTCCCCGGACCATGACCCCACCATGACGCATTGAGCCATTGTATGTACGGTAGAAACTGATCTCATTTCATCCGATGATCTCCCCCCTCCACTGCTTCCAAGCTGATAGTCCTCCAGCCCCACCTAGTTCGCTTCTAAATTCTTCCAAAAATCCACACACAGGACTGTCTGGGCAAAAACCCATTGTTTCAGCCTGCTCCTGCCCCACAGAACTCACCTCTTCCTACCTTGACTCAGGCTTCTCTTCCCTGGTCCAATCCCTGCCCACATACATCCATGATTCCTCTGATTCCTTAACGCTGGTTTGAAAATTTCCAGTTTGCAGGCTCCAGGCGCCTCCTCTTTACCATGGACATGCAATCCCTTTGCATGTCCATCCCCTACCAGAATAGTCTTAGGGCTCTCCGCTTCTTCCTGGAGCGAAGGCCTGAACAGTCCCACCCACCATCCCCCTCCTCTGCTTGAACAAGCTCGTTCTCACCCTCAACAACTTCTCTTTTAACTCCTCTCATTTTCTTCAGGTCAGAGAGGTGGTCATGGGTACCCATATGGGCCCCAGTTATGCCTGTCTCTTCATGGGGTACGTGGAACATTCCTTGTTCCAGTCCTATTCCAGGCCCCACCCACAACTCTTTCTCCGATACATCGATGATATCATCAGTGCTGCTTCCTTCTCTCGTCCGGAATTGGAAAAGTTCATCAATTTTGCTTCCAATTTCCACCCTGCCTCACCTTCACCTGGTCTATCTCCAACTCCTCCCTTCCCTTCCTCCACATCTCTGTTTCCATTTCTGGGGATAGACTGGCCACTAATATCCACTACAAACCCACTGACTCCCACAGCTACCTGGACAATACATATGTTAACTGTGATGTTTTCTTCATAGTTACTGCCAGACCTGCTGAGCTTTTCCTGTAGGCATTTATATCAAGTAATTCTTAACAGAAGCAACTTCTGTTTTGGTTAAATTCCTGCAGAGTTCACTACCACCGGCAGCGTCTTTGTTGCTTTGGAAATGTTTTGGGTTTTCTTTCATTTCACCATATTTTGTCAAGTTGCCTTTCCCTGAAATGTGATTCTTACCCACTCTGAAAAGGATAACATAACTGTTGTGGTCCAGAAGGATTACATTCGGCCAATCGCACCTGCACCAGTTCTGCCAATCTGTAGCCTTTTCCCCATATCCCTACACACTGTTTCTGCCCAAATAATCATCTGATGCCCTCTTCAATAGAAACTGCCTCCACCTAATTCCCAAGCAGTGCATACCCTAACTACGAGCTGTGTGAAAGAGTTACTTCTCGCAGTGAAGAGGTGCATCAGACACCTGCTTTTCTTTAAAGTTACCTGCAAGGAACCATTTTGCCTAATTTCCTAAGAAAGGAATCCAACACTCAATACTGTTGGGAAATGTTTCAGTTACATATGCAGTCTTCTATACAATCAAACCCACTGCTCTGCTGTCTTTCTATAGCCTTTGTGTGTGTGAGCAGGGTATGGGGTTCATGCTAGCATTATTCTGATTCAGAAATTACAACATGCTATTCTGTTTTAATATGGGAAGAGGCTTTTCCTTTGAATTGAGAAAGAAAATTTATTGGATTTCTTTGGGCAGCTGAATTTAAATATGATGAAATGGCAGCACAAAGCATGAAGAGTGACAGAATGTATATGTATCTGTATGGAGCAGAAGCAGAAATGCTGAAGAAACTCAGCAGGTCTGGCAGTATCTATGGAGAGACAGAAACGTTAATGTTTCAAGTCCAGTGACCCTTCATCGGAACTGATGGTAACTAAGAAAATGTGGTATTTATGCTGAAGGTGGGGTTGGGGAGGTCTGATGGGAATGGAGAGGAGTGTGTGGATAGGCAGAGATGGAGCCCAGAGAAAGAGAATGTCAAAAATACCAAAGAATTGTGAATGCTAGAAATCAGAAATAGAAACAATAATTGCTGGCAAAACTCAGCAGGTCTGGCAGCATCTATGGAGTGAAAGCAGAGTTAATGTTTCAGGTCCAGTGACCCTTCTTCAGAATGGTTCAGTTGAACCCAAGGCTCAACAACATTTTTTTTGGCAGAGACGATTATCTAGATTTCCTCTCTGTGTGGCCCAGATATGATTTTAAGGTTATGCCCTCTTGTTTTGGACACCACCACCAATCCCTGCCTGCCCCCCACCCTCCAAAAAGAGGGAATATCGCTCTATGAGATAGTAAGAACTGCAGATGCTGGAGTCAGAGATAACACAGTGTGGAGCTGGAGGAACACAGCAGGCCAGGCAACATCAGAGGAGCATGAAAGTTGACGTTTCGAGTCAGGACC